>CM037852.1:22339168-22641986 GCA_021234595.1 Delia radicum | reverse complement strand
GCACTAAAATTTAAAAATGCAACAAAATCCTGTGTAAAATTTGCTTAAACTGAAAACGCTAGAGAAAAAAATATTTAAAAAAAATACAAAATTCGTAAGTGAATAATTGCTCAAATTAAGATATGTTACAAATATTAAGAATTAAAAAAAAATTTTATATCATAATTTTTCGGACCACCAGTACTGACATAAGCTTACTCTCTAGGGTATTCAATCGGTTAACCGTTACTCGATTAATCGATGAAATGATGTCGAAAAATTGTTCGAGTAATTCGAAGTGGCCAATTTCGAGTAAAGAATAACTCGAACAATTTTGGTCGATTAATCGAGTAACTCGAGTAATTTAAAAATATGAACTATTTTATATTTTTTTAATATTTTGTATAAAATAATGTGACTGTTATAGTGAATATTTAAAAGTTAAGTGTATTTTTATATTAAGTGAGCACTGTTAAAGAAATTATATTACTAAAAACGAAGAACTTAATGCGAAAAACTCCGATATCGAAGAAACTTGGATATTTTTTAAAGAAACAAGTTCTAAGACTGGGGTGTTTAAGATTATTGGTGCGGATTTGAGGGTAAAAAGTGGGATCAAACATTATTTTTTTTTTTTTTTAATTTAGTTGCCATTTGATCTAAAGAAACTACATATAAATACTATATTTTCAAAAAGGAATTTTTAAATGTCATTTACTAAAAACTTTTTGTTGGCCCCTTTTATGTCGTTGTAACAAGCCAATTTTAGAAGCCATATATAGAAATTCATAGCGGTCCTACGCAAAATTTCCACATATTAAAATTTACATATAGAAGTAATGAAGTTTTCATTAATATGATGAAAATCTTCTTAAATATTCATGAAAGTTGTTTCAAAACTTCTTTATAATATTTTTAGAAAAATTACATATCTCAAAATCCCAAAATGATAGGACAAAATTGACTATTTTTTCGTTTAATAACACACTAATATAACAAAACTGTGTCAAGTCTGAGTGAAATTACAAAACGGATCACCTTACAAATATTGTTATAAAACAGTTTAATACATATTTATGAACCAGTTATATTGAAAGAAAATCAATGAAGATTTCAACATATTTATAAAGAATTTCATTGATATAATAACGCTTTTGCTTTGAGTGTACTGAGACAAAACTGTCGCAATAATAAATGATCTTAGCAAATGTTTTTCTCTTTTAGATATACTTTTTACTAAAATTTTTAATTAATTTGTTAATTTTTATATATATGTTATATTAGTACTAATAAAATATAAAAACTTACAAAAATGTGAGTTTTTGGAAAATAAAATTAAAGTATTAAAATTGTTCGAGTTACTCGATTACTCGAACAAAAGCAAAGCCCGAGTAAATTGAATACCCTATTACTATCTACATTACAGGCTCGGAAATTCATGTAAATAAATGTTTGTTGCCGTTAGCGCATGTAATTGTAATTATTTTTATTATTTTTCAAAATTTAATTTTTAATTGAAATGAATTTTTTTGGTAATTAATGTAATTAATGTAATCAAATGTAATCAATGTTGAATTAATGTATGTAATTATGTAATTAAATGTAATTAATGTTATTCATGTGAATTAATGTAATTAATTTACATTAATGTAATTAATGGTAATTAATGTAATATCGTAATTAATGTAATTAATGTAACTTACTGTACCTTACCTGTAATTCACATGTAACTTAATGTACTTACTGTACTTAATGTCACTTAATGATAATTACTGTCATTAAGTTAATTCATGTAATTACCTGTCATTATTGTACTTAATTGTCATTCCTTGTCCTTATTCACTGTCATTTCCTGTCCTTCCTGTCCTTCCTGTCCTTCCTGTCCTTCCTGTCCTTCCTGTCCTTCCTGTCCTTCCTGTCCTTCCTGTCCTTCCTGTCCTTCTGTCCTTCATGTCCTTCCTGTCCTTCCTGTCCTTCCTGTCCTTCCTGTCCTTCCTGTCCTTCCTGTCCTTCCTGTCCTTCCTGTCCTTCCTGTCCTCCTGTCTTCCCTTCCTGTCCTTCCTGTCCTTCCTGTCCTTCCTGTCCTTCCTGTCCTTCCTGTCCTTCCTGTCCTTCCTGTCCTTCCTGTCCTTCTGTCCTTCCTGTCCTTCCTGTCCTTCCTGTCCTTCCTGTCCTTCCTGTCCTTCCTGTCCTTCCTGTCCTTCCTGTCCTTCCTGTCCTTCCTGTCCTTCTTGTCCTTCCTGTCCTTTTCTTCTCTGAGTCGCCCCTGCCCCTGTGCTTGAAGTTTAAAAATGTTCTTTCAAAAGTTGTTTATTTTTCGAATGCCCTTGCTTTCAAACCATCGAAAAGACACAAAATTCAAAATATGGTCCAGAATAGACTCAGCAATGTAAGTAAATTTGAATATTTTGTGAACAATTCAAAAAAGCTCCAAAAAGCATTACTTTCTGAGCTTATAAATTTTTTTTTAAATTCCTTTTGAATAATGTTTGAATCGAGAAAGAAGGCACCTTTGGATAAACCACTTTTATAAAAAAATTTTAAATTTAAATAATATATTTGAGCCCATTTCTGACTCATTTTTGAGCTTGTTTGCTGGCTGAAATTTTATAAGACATTTCAGCTTTAATTTTTGTTAAAGTTTTCGTATTAAAGTAAAAATGTGAAACCAACAAACATAAGGATCAATTGACCTTAAAAACCCTTTCTCGAGACCGGTCAACCGAGGGCATTTTAGCTATAAATTGTTTTGTAAGCTTTTCGCTTTCAAATTGTTTATTCGCTTAGTTTTTGTTATGAATACACACACGCAAAAGCTAGAAGTTTGCTGTTAGCCATCCAATATTTGTAGGCAATATTGGCTTAGACGGTAGAGCATTTGTCTTTTAGACGGAGCGTTTGTCTTTTAAGCGGAACAGCGTGCGATCAAGCCCTACTGACGAGTAAGTAGATTTTTTAAGAAACGCTTTCTTTTAATTTTTGTTATCTCCATCAGACAGTTAAAAAAAAAAATTTGTTCTTTATCTCGATGGATGAAGTGTGTAAAAAATATTCACAGACGGCTTAAAAACTTGCATTTGTTTAAAATTTATTTAAAATTATTTTTTTATAAACATCTCCCAACTCGTCACGAGGTGTCAAAAATGTATAAATTGGCCCTAATACCACGACAGTAACAAGTTAAAGTCACCGTTCGATTTCATATATTTAATAATTCCTTTCCACGATCGATACCTGCCACCTTGAGACCTGAACGGCATGGTCTCATCACTTTACTAAGTGTTCAAAATGTTTTTGATGAAAAAAAAAAACGCTTTATTAGCACCAAAAATAATTACCCCCCGAAGGGTTATTAATATTGCATAAGCTATAAACAAAATAAAAATCTTCAGTTTCATTTCCGTTTTTGAGCAGTTTTTTATACGTAGCATTTTTTTTGTTGGTGGTTTATAAACTTCCAACATTATGATGAGCTGAGTATGAGTTTATGTGCTGCGATGATCCACTTTATGTTTATTACAACGATTTTTTTTATTTCATTATATTATTAATTTAAAAAAATTCTTATGGTTTAAGCGATTTTTTTTTCGTTGTGTTTGTCATATTTAACAAAATAGCCTGCGGGCAATTTAATAGGCCGGAAATTTATACAATCGGAAATGTAATGACAATTTGATAAATTGAGTGTTGTTTGGCAAGTATTACTAGAAGAGATGGTTGGTTGGTCGGTCGGTCGATGGGTGGCTTGAAATGTGAATGCTGTTAGTGATAGGGAAATTCAATTAATTGGTTATTGGCTGTATTGGATTTTTGGGAAACAAAAAAATGATTGAAAAAAGTTTGAGGCTGTATGTAATGGAAAAAAACAGCAGGATATATAATGAAGAGGGGTGTTTTTGATTTATAAGAAGTGAGTAGTTTTTTTTGCATATTTTAGAATGGAACTTTTGTAGACTTGGGCAATCTAGTTCGTTTGAGTGAGCGCTTTTACTAGTTCAATTGTTTCCAATTAACTAGGTCGCTCTTCTAGTTCAATTGATCTTTGACAATTTCGTTCAGTCGTTCGTTAGATCGTGTGTTTGATAATTTTTAAGGGAATTATTCATATTAAACATTTCTAAAGGGTCCGCAAATAACTTTTTTTTTTTTTAACTCCTGAACCAATTGGACTTTGTATGGCGTCATACCAAGGTCTTTATGCAAAATTCGTCTCAAGGATGTCTCGGAAATGTTCAATTGTTGAGAACGACGGTGAATTGATGTTGATGGCGCTTCACGCACACTTTCTGCCACAGCAGCAATATTCTCGGGTGTACGCACTGTTTTTGGCTTTTCACGCTTTGGTTTATCGATGAGGATGCCAGTTTCTTTCATTTATTTCACAAGATAACGAACATACGGACCATATTCGTTCAGCGGAAGGATAAAACTAATTATCTGTCAAATCAGACATGAGCTAAGTGTTACCATTTACGAAATAAGCACTAGTTGAAAAAAAACGTTAGATGGCGGACCCTTTATTTAACATTAAAAAAAAAAAAATGAACTGGCAACATTAAAAAAAAAAACACAAAATAAACTCAAAAGCTACATAAAGAAAAGAAATAATACTCGTACTCAAATGACAAAAAAGAACGAAAATAGCGAAAGACCTAAAAGAGCTGAAGATTGCGAACTAGCTCACTAGTTCAAAGTAAAGACTGGTATAATTGAACTAGGTCGTTCACGAACCACACTACTTCAAACTTTTGGTGTTAATTTAAAAATATTGGAATTTACCTGAAACAAAATTTTTAAAAAATCATGAAAAAAATCATCTAAAAAATATTGCAATAAAGAAATTAAGGTACATTTCCATGGATATACAGTTGAACCTCGAAGTGAAGCACGGTTAATAGAGGAAAAAATAATAGCACGGATAACAGAGGTAAACACGGTTAATAGAGGTATAAATCTAACCACCAGCATGCCGGTTAACAGATGTACCCGGTTAATAGAGGCCCGGATAATCGAGGTTTAACTGAATTTCAAAGTTATGGCCAATTATATATGGATTTTTTTTTACTAAATTGCCACAAAAATGTACACACACAAAAAAAATTTCCAATTTTAGTTGCAACACCAAAAATATTTAGAAATCTAATTTGAATATGGTTGTACTAACTGAATGTATTTGTTTGCTGCCACCAAAATTAACTTTTCAATTCGGTTGGCACTTTATTTCTCTCTGTGTATTGAACTAAAAAGGGTATGAATTAATTTTATTAATTAATTAGGGTGATTCATGATTTTTGGAGAAATATGAATTAATATATTATTAATTTTCCAGAGCACTTTTTATTAATAATTCTTTAAAACACAAAAAAAAATGGCAAAATTGAAAAAAATTAAAAAATTAAAAAAAAAAACGCCATAACTCAAATAACGCCTAAATTGGAAAAATCATCTAAATTAAATTTAAAAAGTCTATATCACAAAATCATTTTTAGTTTTTGCAAATTTTTTTTTTAATTTTGTGAGATATTTTAATTTTGACGATTTTTTTTTCTAGTTTTGGATTTTTTTTTTTAAATTTTGGCGATTTTTCTCAATTTGACTGTTTGAGTAAATATAACTCAAAGGAGCTATCATGTGATCGGTCATATGTAGATATATCACTGCATTTTAACTATTAAAAAAATTGGCAAAATTGAAAAAAAATTGTTGATAATTAAAAAAAACGCCATAACCCAAATAAAGCTAAAATTGTAAAAATCATCTAAATTAATTCAAATCATTTTTAATTTTTGCAAATTTTTTTTTAATTCCGTGAGATACACTGTGTGTAATTTTTTAAGTCATGGCAAAATAACCATATACGGACACCACTACGTGATAAAAGACTAAAAAAAAAAGACCCGTGTCTCCCAATTTTTCCCAAAGTCATCTCCTCTTTTGTTTATGGGCCGCCAAAGATTTGGGGCCTCGGTATCATTTTCGCAAAAAAGTGATCATTTTCTCAGGCTCATATCTTGCAAACCGTTCAGAATTTCGATTTACTCTCTATGGCAAAGTTGTAGCTCTTGTCATAAAGAACAAAAATTGCGAACATATACAATCAAAAAACTTCACCTTCCAGATCAAAATCGCAAAAAAACTTAAAAAAATTCGATTTTTTTCCCGTGTTCAGGTCCATAGGTAGCAAACCGTTCAAAATTCAAGGAAACAATCAACTACAAAAAATTACCTAAGATCTCAATAAACAAATTTCTAGAACATATAAACTTCCTGGGAATTGGGTTTGCTACCTATGCACCTGAACAGGAGAAAAAAGGAAAAAAAAATGAAATTAAAAAATTTTTCACTTTTGCGCGCTACCTAAGCAGTGTTAAGAATCATCTCTAGGAAGTTTATATGTTCTAGAAATTTGTTTATTGAGATCTTAGGTAATTTTGTACTTTCAAATAAAAAAAAATTTGAGAAAATATTCAGTAGTTTTTTTTACAGCATTTTCAAAAAAAAAAAAGTTATTTGGCGGACCCTTTATTTTTCAATTTAAGCATAACAATTTAAAAATCTAAACTTAAAAAATCAGAACGTACTACTTACAAGGCAAACGCTCCAACGTTTGAGTTAATCTTGGCGATCCATATCGACTGGCAAACATCAAAGTTATATTTTGTGCGTGTGTGATTAAATACGAAAGCAAAAAATACGTTAAAGCAAACTAACAGAAATTAATAAAATGGAAGATAAAAATAAAAAAACTGTAACACCCTCTAACTAACAAGTGATGTCTGTTGGGTGATTCCTCCAGATTTCAATGAAATTTGGATATGAGATAAAGGAGATGAAAGTAATAAAAAATTGTAAATCGCTTATTTAGCAGGTAAAATGGGGTTTCAAGTTGTTCGAAACTTTTTGGTTGTTTTGATACCAAATTTGTATATTGTTTCTTTGAAGAAGCTTGAAAAAATGCAAATAACTGGGTTATTTTCACCCCAAATTTTAACAATTTAACTTAAAATTGGGCATCTAACAAGGTACTCATACTTACATATCCAAATTTTATGGCAACGGGATGGAACCTAACAGCGTACCTTGCTTGTAAGTCCTTATTTGATCAATCACTGATCATTTTTCACTACTCAAGGGACCAGTTATATTAATATTATTGTTACCACTTAACCCAAGGCAATAGCAAATTGCACTAACTCTGTGATAAGTCCTGTTTTAACCAGTCACGGGATAAGTGCCTTGAGGGCAATCGTTTTCGCATTCCCCTTAGGGATGCTTAATAAACTTTACAACATTTTAAAACTCATCCTCTTCAATATGAGCATTAATACATTTATTTTTAAAATTTTTCTGCATGAGTACCTACAAATGATTGAAATGAATAAATGGTTTTATAATTAAATTTAGAAATATTTTTTTTTTCATTCAATAACTTTTTTACATTTTTCAATTATAACAAATTCTATTAAACTCTTAAAATGGTATTGCACTTTGGGTCAGAGTTTTCTGTTGGATTATTCAAATATGTCATGAGCTCGTTGATACATCAGAAAAGGAATTGAAGAAGGGTGGTCAAATTTGATTAATTTAAGATCCATTTTTGAGTTTGTTCTACCAATTAAAAACTTTTTAAACATGAATAAATCGAAAATTTAACATTTTTTATATAACATTAAATTTAGTTTTTTCTGTGACGCGAATGCTTCTAAGTGGGGTCAAAAATGACCCATTTCATGTTTTTTTGGTTTGTTTCGTTATATTTAAAGTAGCTATAGACCAATTTGGCATCAAATGAAAGGTATTATGAAAACACATTTACTGATATACAATTTATCTCTAAATACTTTACTTTCAAGGTTTTTTTATTATTATTCAAGAATTGTACTTGTGTTAAGCTAAAAGTAATGCATAGTAATGGTTATTTAATTTAATTAAGGGGGGCGTCTGAACTTTTGCCGATATTCGAAATCGTTCGGGTTTTATGCGACTCTTCCTGAAGAGGGTGCTGCAGTTTTTTTGGTTTTTATCATCCATTTTACGCTTTAACGTATTTTTTGCTTTCGCATTTAAACACACACGCAAAAACTATAATTTTGCTGTTAGCCAGCCAACATGGATAGCCAAAATTAATTCAGACGTTGGAGTGTTTGCACTGTAATAAGTACGTTTCTGAATTTTTACGTTTAGATTTTTTAAATTGTTATGTTTATATTCATAAATATGTTATAATGGAAAAAATTTTATCTTTATTTTTTTGTGTTTTTTTTTACAATTTTTTTATCCATTTTTTTTGTTGTGTTTGTTGTCTTTTTTTTATTTAAACGCACACGCAAAAAATATAAGTTTGCTGTTAGCCAGTCAACATAAATAGGCAACATTAGCTTAGTTGGTAGAGCTTATAACTTTTAAATAAATCAAAAATATGGCAGTTCTGGGTCCACTTCCTTCATAGGCATCTAACTATCTTTTTTTTTTTGGAGTACATAATTTAATCCTGTGTACAAATAAATGAGATTAGGCAGCCAAAAAAAACTACGTGTCTATTTTTTTGCTCCTCTCCAACATATCTAAAGTTCATTAAAATCTGCGAGTTCCGGCCGGACACTCCCTTGTAAGTGATTTTTTCGAAATCACTCATTTCGAAAGCACTCATTTCTTCATTATTTCTTATTAAAAAGAAAACAAAAGGGACACTCCCTTGTAAGTGATTTTTTCGAAATCAAAGTTTTTGCACTCATTTCTTCATTATTTCTTATTAAAAAGAAAACAAAAGGGAATTCCGATCAGATACAATTTGCCGTCTCCACAGCGAAGTGCTCGGAAAGAAAGCAGTTTTTACTACTTTTAGTGAATTTAAACCCCAAATTTGTACCATCGCAGTTTCTGTTTGTTTCTGGTTAACAAAAAAAAATTAAAAAAGTTTTAGTAATATGAAAATTTCGAAAAAAAGGGTTAGCTTTGTTTGAAAATTTCCGATTTTTAGCTGAAAAGCGAAAGACAAACCAATTTTGGCTTGTCTAAAACAATAAATGGTCTTGTATCTATCCATAACTTGTATGCTTCTGCACTAGGCGTAATTCCTGTAAAGGAGGAATTCGATTCACCCTAAAGTTTAATTTACAAGAAAATACGGCTCCTAAATAAAAAATTACTTTTTTTTTATAAACTTTTTAAAATCCTTTTTCTTTCTTTCTAAATAAACTTTTATATATAAAACCGATGTCAAAGGGGGTTATAAAATCTGGTTCGTTGATATTTACTTAACAAATAATTGTATTGAAATTCTACCGATGATCACTCGGGAGAGTGTGAAATCATGATATAGCAACCACAACATATATATATAAATTCCTGGGATTCCTAGTTGGAACATAGGGCCAGTACAAAAGCTTTCCATTGACTTCTATCTTCGGCTAGTCTTTTTGCTTCTCTCCATGAAGTTCTGGCTGAAAGCAGTTCATTTTCTATTTGGCGCCTCCATGTATTTGCGGGTCTTCCTCTACGTCGGCTGCCCTGGGGATGGTAATCAAGAGCTTTTCTTGTGACGTCGTCATGGCTTTTTCTAAAGGTATGACCCAGCCAGTTAAACTTTTTCAAGCGGATATCTAACATGATTTGATTTTGTTGGGTTTTTCGCCATAGATCATTGTTTGAAATTGTTGTAGGCCAAAAAACACGTAAAATTCTTCGCAACCACAACATATATATAGCTCTTAATAAATTTAATTTCTTACTCACTCTTAAACCTTTTTTTCTAAAGCAAATTTAGAAGATAACTTCTGTCTGAGCTAGCCCAATGTGCATTGGTTTGATATATATTTTTTTAAAGCCAACGCTTTTTTATTGTCTTTTTAAATCAATTACTATGTTTTAAAAATTCATTCAATGATTTATTCACTATTCAGGGAATATTAAATATGGATTATTTTTTAATTTAAAAATTAAATTACAAATATTTATTAATAAAGTTTTTTTTCAATTTTACATTTTTAAACTGAAAAAATTATGAGAGACATTATATTTCTAATCGGTCAGAAATTATTCCGAAAGCAGCAAAACATTTGATCGATTTCGGAGCGCAGTAAATTCGATTTTTTTTTTTATTAAAACTTTTAAGTTGTTATTGTTATTATGACTTTTAAGTTGTTCAAGAGCTAACGTAATTCGTAAGAATTGTTCATAGGGATTACTTCTAATCTCAGAACCTTTGGCTCATCGTAGTCAGAATAAACAGCATTGGACTTTAAAGTTATTTCTTAATTTTCATATATTTAGTTAGACTATTGTTTCACCTCAAGTCCAAAATCTAATATGTTATTGTCATATTAGATTTTATTTGTTGCTTTTCAAAAAGTTTTATCTTTTTCATAGTTTCATAGGCATAACCCTAATCTTCAGTTGTCCGCAAAATAAAACGATGATTGGCTTAAATCAAACCCAATCATAAAGATAATCACACTCTTTGAGAAGCAACACATAAAATCTAATATGACAATATCATATTAGATTTGAACTTGAGGTAGAACAATATTAATATATGAAAATATTGAAAGTTAATAAAAACAATTTTTGTATTTTTAATACAAAATTTAAAATATTTTTGAGTTATTTTTTAATTATTAATTTAAAAAAATCGTCATAATCTTCGAATTTAAAAAAAAAATTGAGCGAATTGAAAAATAAACCCATAAATTTAAAAAAATATTCAACGCAACAAATAGAAAACACAAAAATTTAAAAAAATCTTATAAATACAAATTCAGATAATCCCCAGAATTTAAAAAAATTGTCAAAATTAAAAAAATAAAAAATCCAAAAATATAAAAAATTACGAATTTTACAAAACTGGGAAATTAATAAAGAAAAATCCCAAATTAAACGAAATTGCAAAAACATCAAGAAATTAAAAAGAATTGTTTGAATTCATAAAAAAATCCAAAATTGAGCGAAATTGCAAAAAACAAATCGTTGAAATAAGATCGCCGAAATTAAAAACTTTGCTTTAATTGATAAAAAAGTCTCAAAATTCAAAAAATCTTCGAAATTAAAATTATAACAAAAATCTCCAAGGCGTTAGTAGGGATCGATTTCAAAACCCCCTGAATACAAGGCAAACGATCTTCTGTCTAGACTAATGTTGCCTATACATGTTGGCTGGCTAACAGCAAAGTTATTTTTTTCCGTGTGTGTTCAAAGTAAAAAATAAAGGAACGCAGTAAAGTTGAATGAGCGAGAAAAGTACCTAAAATTTAAAAAAATCTTTAATATAAGAAAAAATTCCAAAATATAAAACAAAATCGCCAAAATTGGAAAAAATCGTCAAAATTATAGGAAAACATCAAAATTGTAAAACATCTTCAAAATTGAAGAAATCGTCAAAATTAAACAACACCAAAGGTAAAAGAAATCGGCAAATTAATATTACATTCATTAATATTACATTAATTGCAATTAGTGATTTTTATTTATTATAGCATTATTCAAATATTGAGCTCGAACCGGACAAAACCGGGAAAAACGTCCAAATAAAAATAATCACCGAAGTTAAAAAATCGGCAAAATACGAGGGCGGATCATAATATCCCTTCCAAAAAATAGGATTTTTCGAGGTACATCCCAGCAAAAAAAAAAACTCGATTTGGTAAGCAGTTGCTGCCTTTATATGCTTCCAAAATAGCGCTTCACCGTCATGCATATTATAAAGCAATTATTTAAGGCATTCTGTAGTGCTTCCCAAAATGCCTTCTTTGAAGCAATAAAGTATGCATACAATGAAGCAATAAAGTATGCATACCATGAAGCACCAATGTTGTCAACATACAAAAAAGAGCTTCTTAGTGCCTAAGAAGGCATGAATTTATTGCTTCTAAGAGCACATGAAAGAAGCGCTTTCAAAGAGACATACCAAGTGGGACATCGCGAACAAAAATCATGCCTTCCGGAAGCGCTTCGTAATTGAATAATGCCTTCCGGAAGCGCTTCTTTGAAGCACTATTTTTGCTGGAATAAAATATGCATTTTTTGGCCATATGGGGTCGTTTTTAATCCTCGTTAAATCGGTGCAATAAGTTGGCATAATATACACCGTTTATTTTTTTCCCCTTTTGAAGGTAATCGATGTGGATTGTCCGCGTGCATCCCAAAAAACTGTTGCCATCTTATTGGCCACGATTACGTTTATGATTAATTGAGAGCAAACGCGGCATCCATTTTCCAGACAGCTTTCTTAAACCCAACTGATCATTTGAAATCCTATGTCTATGGAATCGACAATCTTACGCACTTTTACTCTTCGATCGGCCAACACCATATCGTGGATTTTTTCGACATTTTCGGGTGAATTATCCTCAATTGGCAGTCCAGAACGTTCAGCGTCATTTTTACTTGTAAGACCACAACGAAAGTCAGTAAACCACTTTTTTACCATTGAAATCGATGATGCAGAGTTCCCATAGTATTAATCAAGCTTTTCTTTAGATTGATTGGCCTTTTTTTTCGCAAAAAATAATGTTTAATGAGCACTCGAAATTCACTTTTTTCTATTTTTAAAAAAATCCACGAGGTGTATGTTTTGAACAGCAGTTAAACGCAAAGTAAATGACGGAACTTGCTCAAAATTTGACAGTAATCTATTAAGAGGTGGTACTTGATGGGAGCAGTATTGCATTTCATATAACTACCAGGGAAGTTCTAAAAGTCACGGACTTATTGATCCGCATTCGTAGAAAAAAATATTGAAATGAATTTTCTATTATATTAGTAGAAATTTTCCTTATTTTAACTAAAAAGTTTTTGTGAGTGTATACAAATATTTAATGTATCTTTGAAATAAATTTCTATTAGTAGTATCATTTAGATTGATTTTGAATACATACTGATTTCATCACATTTCCAAAGGCAGCTTTAAATAAATATTTAAAAAATTGTATTTTTAAATATCTTTTTCCTCTTAGATTTTTTTTTTGCTCTTTATATGTTGAAAGTAATAGACAATATCCTTAAATGATGTTTTGGTATTATAGAATTTTTTTCTTCTTCATATTTATCAACGATAGCATAGACAACAACAATAGCATCATCAATGTTACCATCAGCAACAATATGAAAACATTAGGGTAGAAATTATTTCCAGAAATAGCCTTGCTAGTGGATAAGGACATATTTTTGTTTAACAAAATTTATAGTTTTTTTTTTTTGATTTCGTAAATTTCCGAAATGTTGTTCAACAAAAGTTAACAAAATAGTTTTTTTTATCACCGTGTTTACCTCCTCCCCTAAACATCGTAGATGACGCTTAAGAAAAATTACGTCAGTTTTTGATTTGGACTCACTATTACAAATTTGCGTTTCTTTCAAATCGAGGGGTTAGATACAATTTTAACTTCGGTGATGTTTTTTTTTTTTTTTTAATTCAAGTGCTTTTTTAATTTTTAGCGAGTTTTTTTTCGAATTTAAGCAATCTATTCCAATTCTAACGATATCTTTAATTAAGTTCGCTTTGCCAATTAACGATTTAAGTAATTTTATTGAATTTTTATATTTTAAATTATGGCGATTATATTTTTTTTTTTAATTTTAGCGATTTTTTTTTCCAAATTTGTCTTTTACCAATTTAAGCCATTTATGTCAATTTTGCTATTTTTTTTTAATTTCAGATATGTTTTACTTTTAG
Source organism: Delia radicum (assembly GCA_021234595.1). Classification (NCBI taxonomy): domain Eukaryota; kingdom Metazoa; phylum Arthropoda; class Insecta; order Diptera; family Anthomyiidae; genus Delia; species Delia radicum. Next base: position 22,628,338 of record CM037852.1, on the reverse strand, counting down.
CGTCTTTTTTAAATTTGTTGCAATTTTTTTTAATTATTAGTGTACACATTTTTTAATTTTGTAGTTTTTTTTTCAGTTTAAAAGATTTTTTCATTTAGCGATATTTTTGTGTTTACTCTTTGTTTTTCACATTGGCTGGTGATTATTTACATTTTAGCGATTTTTTTTTAGACAAGTTTGATATAATTTTTATTAAAAATAAAAATTATGTTTTTTCGACCTTTAATTGTTCAATGAAAATGAAAATTATTCAAGTTTGAGGCTATACTCTATATTTATTTATTAGGATATTGTCCTAACAAATAATCTATAGAGTTTTTGTTTTCAAATTTATCATTTGACCCTGTCAGGAATGTGTTGATAGATCTATTTCGGAAATTGTATAGGAACACGTTTTGAAAGCGGTAACAATCCCATGCCAAACATCAAACATTCATATAAACTAGTTTACTCACTACATGAGAGCTAATATATGAGCTGGAAGTTAAAGATTATAACCATTGATCAAAAAATAAATTGAAAACTTGTTTGTTATGTGCAAGGTCCACCTCTTTTTAGTATACGAGATTTTTCCACTTCTAGCAATTTATCCAGTTTTTTAATGAAATTTTTTACCTCTAACGATTTTTTTTTAATGTAAACGTTTTTTTTTTTTTTTTTTTTTTTTAATTTAAAATAACAAATATGCAGGTGCTTGTGCAAATTTAAATGTAACTGACACTAATAGAAAACATATGATTTTCTATTGTTGATTTACTTCAATTAACGTCACTACATTGCTAGGTCTGTCAAAAAAACAGAGTAGTATTTGGAAGATGACAAAGCCAATTGTGATAATATTTTGTGGTTGTTTTGTTTTTTCTTTGATATTTTAAATTTTGAATCTCGCTCCTAGACGAGGACAAGAAATTCTCATTGAGTTTATGATTTAACATAAAAAATATCTCTAGAAAGTCTAATAACAAAGTCCCCTGAAGATTTCCTTGGTCAGGAATGAAATCCGGATAGGGACACGCCTACAACAGATTGTTTCTCACAATTAGTTAAATAAGTTTTGGGACATTTAATTACTATAAATGTAAACGTTTTTTTTTAAATTTACTGAAAAATTCTAAATTCTAAAAACTGAAAAACTCGCTAAAATTTGAAAAAAAAAAATTGGAAAAATTTAAAAAAATCATCAAAGTTATAAATAAAATTGGCAAAATTAAACAAATACGCCAATATGGAAAAAAAATCGTCAAATTAAAAAAAAACAACATTCAGAAACATTTTTTATTTTGCAATTTTTAGTTTGTGCGATTTTTGTAATTCTGGTAATTTTTTAATTTTGCGGTTTTTTTTAATTTTAGTAATGTTTGTTTTCGATTTTGTTTAAAGATTATGTCCAGTTTTGACGTATTTTTTTTTTTTTTTTTAATTTGGCGGTTTTTTCAAATATAAGGGTTTTTTCAATTTAATCGATTTGATTTTTAAAATTTTAGGTTTATTCGCTTTGTTGTTATTATGGGTTATGAAAACTTTAGATTTTCGAGCATCAAATTAGTTTTCAATTAACCATTTAATAGATATTTTTAAATTTTTCATTGAAAGTGGGTAATAATCTGTAATCGGTCATAGTTTTTCCGATTACCGATTATTTGCCGTTTGTCTTTTTTCGGCCGAAGTCAATTAATCGTTCGGACACTAAAAATTAACAATTTAGATTGGTCTCTAAAACTAAACGTCTCCCTATTAAAACATTTGTTGTTATCATAACAATTGAACCCGTCATTTCGCAAAGGGCATGAGTCCATACATTAAAGCTTTTCAGGATTAACAAAAAACGTATTTGTTCGGAAAAAGTCTATGGTGGTTAAGAAACTGAATATAGAAGTTAATAAATAAAAACATATATAATTTTTGTGCCATTTATTTATTTTTAAAAAAAAGCATGTATCATACAGATTTTGGTGGTTGAAATTTTTAGACTTATGCCCTTTTCGAAATCACTTCTTAGAAATAATCGCAAATCCAAAGATTTTCGGAAGAAGTGACATTTAATCATCATTATTTTCATCATATTGTTTATTAGCTGAAGTTGTTGGCCATGCAAAAATCTCTGCATAGAAATTTTGGTACTTTTCTGGAATGTATTTTTCTAGTTTTTTCAAATCTGGTATTTTCTTTTCATTGATTGGCACTTTGCCAGCATACGCAGGAGTATCATTTGATGGTAAAGGCGGGCTGGTGCCCATTCTCTGTAAGAGCTGGAATTCATAACTGGTTAAACAATCTATAGATTCACGTGTTGTAACAAGGCCTGGTGTAGACTTGGAAAATGTGAAATGTGACACTTGGGAAATAGCAAAAGTTTTTTTTTGTCCTTGGGTACTCTTTTGCCATAGGAATCCACAGAAAGCACCAGTTTCTTGTAATGGTTCTGCCACCATTTTTTTATGTCAATAATTTCTTCAGTTTTATGCCTTCTAATTTTAAAATTTTCATTAGCCTCAACTATAAGATTTTCATACTCGGCTGGTGTGTATATCCTGTCATTTTTTCGAATATGTCTCTTTGCTGTCCCAAACATTCTGTCGTTTGGCAGGAATGAATGACCTCGTTTGGGTATGTAATATTGTATCTCAGTTATATTGCTATTTTGTTCCCCTACCAAAGATAAAAGAAGACGGACCATGGCATGATTCCGATTTTGGCCGGCACAACCATCTGAAAATAGGTGCAGTTCTCTGGCATCATGACCAATATTTTTTTTAATATAATCCAGGACAAAGGTACCCACTTCGTTGGGACATTTGTTAGCGACTCCTTCACAATAGGAATAAAAAACTGACTTACCAGTTTTAAGATCATAAATGCAAAACTCATATAGCCACAGTTGACGTAGATGTGTGGAAGTGGCAAATTTTGCATATAATCAAATGCAATCCCATAAACCTTTGGATCATTCTTGCATTTACTTTCCACTTCCCGTAATTTTTTGTAAAATTTATTTGCATGACTTTTGTGCATCTCGAGATCTGCTTTATACACTCTTTTTGCATCGTCATTAAGATGAGGGTTTTTTAGTTTAAGCTTTAACTCTTCACACAGTGCACAGACATCAATTTGCTTTCTACCAAATGATAAGCTAAAGTTTTCTTGAAAATATTTTAAGAAAACTTATATTTTACTGGATAATCTTGATATTTTTGTTGGTATATTGTGTGCATAATTTTCAAGTTGAGTTTTTCATCTAAATAATAGGATGATGTATCTTTGTTATAGTAGTGTACACATTTAACAGGAAATGACTCAATATGCTTCCTTATTTTAGTTAATGTATCACCAGCTACTGCATTGGTCCGTGAGCCCTCTGACTTACCTCTGTGATCAATGGGTTGCTTATTTGTTTTTAATAAATCACATAAACGTCTAACTTGTTTCTCGAAAATTCCATGTATGCCGCAAAATGCTTTTTTGCACACTTTGTTTTTTACACCTTTAATCTTAATGTGATATATGTAGGTAAATTCTCTTTTCTTAGGTCCTTCAGATCTGGGCCGTTTTCTCTGTATTTCTCTTTTTTCAATCAATGTCTGCAAGTATGTGTCTTGGGCATTTTTACTATCAAAATTGTTAACAAAATGGATGATACTTTGCCTAACATCTTCAGATATATCTCGCATACATTTTAAATTACATCTGTAAATAAATCCAACAATCAACAATATCATGTGCTCGTAACATATGCGGAAAAACATCATGAGGAATCAAATATGTTGAGAACGAATTCGGAACAAACAACTAACCTGCAGTCAGCTCCTGTTTGTCTTGGTGCCACATCTTTCCCTTTATGGTTCTAATGAGATTCCCCAACAATTTTGGATTTTTTTATGTTATTATGTTTATAGTTTTCAATGTTCTTTACACCACGCACTCTTTTTCTAGATTTGTAAGCATTTTCGGCAAGCTCGCGATTTTGCATCTTCGTGAAAGTCCACAGATGTGACGGAAAACGTTTTCGAACGAAATTATATATATATTGATAATTCTTTTCAAATAAAGAATAACTTCAAGCTGATGCAAAATCTTAACTGATTTTTTAATTAAATTCCACATAGCTGATTTATGAAACCGAAACCGTAATATGAAACCGATTCGTTTTTTATCACACCTAAAATTAATTCGTTTGGTTTGAGCATTTGATTCGATTTAAAAATTAGTCTATATACATCAGCATTTTGTTTCCCTTGAAAAGGGCATAAGTCCCGGACTCGTGCCCTTTTCATACAGACTTTAGATTTCGAGCGCCATATAAGGTGGTTTGTTGCACTTGAAGATCTACCATATTCACAGAGAATACGTAAAACCCTTAAATGAATTAAATGGCGTCAAAAGGTGATATTTGAAAAAAGTGTGACTCGTGCCCTTTTCGAAATGACAGGTTCAATTGCTTTTACCAACATTCACTTTAGTATCAACAACATTCAATATTCATGTCGGTCAATTTCTGCTATACCCATGGAAAATTTATTGCCTCGAGTGAGGTTTTATACTGGTATTCATTTTCTTGTGATTTATAAAAATCTGTTGTTAGTTTTTCCAAAGAGTATAAACAAATAGAAAAAAAAAATTTCCCCCACCCCAAATTTTGCCAAAATGGCCATATCGGCTACAAAAATCGCCCGATCTGGCAACTACGGCTATTTTTGGAATCGTGAAGACATTAGCTTTCATTTGATACCCATATTGTCTACGTAGGTGGGCCGGGTCGTTTTTCGACTGCCACGCCCATAAGGGGCGTGAGCCCCCTTATTCATTATGATTTTCGCACTCCTGGGGTCATTTAAGGGGGCGTGGCATTTTTTTTTTTTTTTCCAGGGGTGTCCCCCATAAACTGAAATTTTGCCCAAATTTTAGAAAAATTACCAAAAATTTAAATGTTGACATTTAAAACTAAAAATGAGTAACTACAAAAATAGAAATAATGAAAACACCAAGTTCTACATTAATTTTCAATCAAGGGCCGAACTACAACATCCCTGACCGAAAAAATTTCGTTAAAATGTTTTATTTTTAGAAATAGAAAATTGATTTCGATAGCAAAATTACGATCACGAATGCCGTAATTCGGTCCCAGATCTTCTTTTTTTTAAAGAAGAACTTTTTAGTTCTCTTCAAAATAAAATGAGTCTTGGGAAAATCTAAAAGTTTGGTCAACGAAAATTTAAAAAATTGTTTAGTTACAGTGGGAGAAAAAAATAATACAACGTCTTGCGATTCATTGAGGGCTATAAATCAAACTTATTTAAATTTACAATATAGCAATAATTCCAGACCTTTTCGACTACACAAATTTAGATTAGTAGAAGTATATTTGGATAACGTGAAAGGTCTTCTACCGGAACACCCACTGATGAACATTAGATGCGGAAATGTGATATTAAAAAATAGAGGATAAAAATCACAAAAAAATCGAACGATTTAATCATTTTCATCGAAATTGGTGAGCGCAAAATTATTTCGGCTTTTAAAGTTATAAGAATTATTCATTTTAGTTCATTTCGTTTACGAACTAATTAATTAAACCATTGATTAATGAAATCTTATGAAGAATTGAAAAAAAATTGGCGAAAGGGCGAAAAGCGAGTGAACTAGAAAAAATAATTAGTTCAATAATGAAATGAACTGCGAACTTTAAAATAAAAGTTACTAAATTATTATATCAGAGATGACACAACAAAATTCAGTGACTTTTCTAAAAATAACGAGAGTTTAACTTTACATATATTTTTACAAATAAATTTCACATTTATAATTAGGGCAACCCAAAAACCAGCTCTAAAAACTAAATTTTAAGCCCTTAAAAAAAGGTCGCAATACGGTAAAATAAACCGTCAAAATCTAAAAATAAAATTTTAAAATTAAACCGTTAAATTTAATTTTTTCATTAAAATTGTTACTATGCATAAACTGTGCATTAGGGATACAACCAAAATAAGGCCCTATCCGAAAAATGTTTCCTCAGGTCATTTCGGAACAAAAACGTTCCGCGTCGAAGCCGATTTCTGAAAGTCCTTTAAATTTTTTTTTTTATTTTTCAAAATTTTTTATTTTTTATTTTATAATTATTTAACTATTTACATTTCTTAATGTAATTATATGATTATAATCAAAATCACAATCCAAAAACTATCTTTGTTAAGTGAAATTAACTTAAGAATAAGAGTTCGTGTTGATTTGCATTGGGGGAAAATATCTTGTACGACTTTGATTGAGCGTTCCGCATAAATGTTGCTGCGTTGTTTTTTGGAATTCTTGATTCATCTTTCACCCAATGTCTTAGAAAGCATTTCTGAGCATTAGTAAAGCCCGATAATGATTTCTTTAAGGCTTCGAAGTCATTTTTATTGTAACAATGGTCTGAAAACCAAATGTTGTAACAAGGGCCACATATAAATTCGCATATTGCATATAATTTGCTACGATATTTTGGAATTAGTATGTAAGCTAGTCGCAATATTTTATCACGATTAATTGAATTTATACAGAATATTATTCAATATTTAATGGAAAAACTTATAATTTATTTATATAAAGAAAATATTTTTATTTTTTTAGAACTTACTGATCCCAAAACTTAATTGCATGTGACGCGGAACCTTTTTTAACGATATCGAAAATCTAAAGATGCAGTTCTTATTGTTTTTTTATGCACTACATGGTATGGATAGGGCCATTTTGATTTTTTTTTTATTTTTATTTTATTAATTAATAATCATATAATTACAAATTATATACAATTACCCTAACCGAGCACTAGCTACTATGGCCTTCGGCTCGTTGTAGCGAAAAACAGACCAGTGCCTCTGGTGGGAATCGAACCCACGACCCCCGCACTGATAAGCTAGCACGCTACCAACTAGCCTACCGGGGCGCACAGGCCATTTTGATATTTTCAAAAATTGTAAAAAAATTATATCCCTACTGTGCATATAATTTATTCCATAGAATTTCGTCAATCAAACAAAGTTGTTATTGAGAAATTGTTTTCCTTAAGCTTCAAAGTTCAAACTGGGTGTAACAAATATTTTGACAAATCAATTGTTTGCGCTCTAACGTAGGCAATTTTTAACTTTCAATTAAAAAAAAACTTAAAAATACCGATTGCCAGAGAAAAGGGAATTATAGATATTTTGTAAGGAAAAAGGCAAAACAAGCTTAATTTCAAATAAAAAAGTCAAATATAAGTTACACTCCAATTAATTTCTGTTGAAATTTACCCAACTTATAATAAGAAACTGTACTCCTACTATAAGTTGTGTAAATTTACTATATGTGTGTAAATGGAATAAAATACACATTTTACGTGTAAGTTGGTGTACAAGTGTGTAAATTTGGTGCATAAATTTACTACGCAAGTGCGTAAAAATGTAATTAAATTTAGAAATGAATAAGTAATTTTACCAAATTTTCGCGTAAAAACATGTTTTACGTGTAAATATAAGGATAAAATGCTTAAAATCCCCTAAAAATGCGTATATATTCACATTGCGTTGAAGAAGAAAAAAAGTGCAAAAATTGTTTTAAATAAAACAAAAAAAAAATTATACACAAAACAGAGCATTTATTTGGAACATCGCCTGTGTTTCGAAATCTAACAGAAATAAATGTAGACGAATAAATTTTTTTCAATTTGTAATTTTTTTTTTTTTTCAAAAATCTCCTAAATGAGAGCAAAAAGAGCATTTAGTTGGAACATCGGCTCTGTTTCGACAACTAAGAGAGAAAAATGTACACCGTCAACTATTTGCAATTTATCTAAAAAATTTAAATTTTAGCGATTTTTTTTTTAAATTTTAGAGATTTTTTTTTTAATTTTTGACGACTTTTTTAATTTTGAGCCTTTTTTTCAATTTTAGCGATAGTTTTGAATTTTGTAAATTTTTTTAGCTTCGGATTTTATTTATTAAATTTTAGAAATTTTTCCTTATTTTTGGCTATTTTATTTTTAAATTTTAAGGATTTTGTTTTTTAATTTTAGCGATTTTTTTTTAAATTTATGCCACTTTTTCAATTTAAGCGATTTTTTTGATTGATTGAGTAAAAATCGATTGAATTCCCAACGATTGAACAAATCGAATGATGAAAAATTATTGAAAACTCTAGAAATAAAATCGAATGAAACCAATTGAGAATTTATTTGATTTGTAATATTGTGTGAAAAATCAAATTAAGGATTAAATTCTCTGTACATTAGGGTGGGGTGATTTGAACATCTTAATGGGCGCTTCGCGTATCTGATTCTTGGGATTGTACTGAGCGAAAGAGTCCACTAGACCATACGTCTACGGTGAAAATCGAGCTTCCAGATTTTGACTTTTTAGCCGTATTTTGTGAAAGTAACAATGTGTGGGATGGACATATCTCAGGAAGTAGGAGGAGCTTATCCAAGATTAGGGTATCAATCTCTTCTTTGGAAGATTCTCTAGCAGATTAATGCATCAATCATATTTGTGGGTGGGGTTTAAGGGGTTAATTTTTAATTTCAAAATAGGGCTTTTTTGCCGTAAAGTCAAAATGTGATAAAAGATCAAAAAATAAACTTTTGGTTTTAATTTTTAAAATTTAAAAGTAAAACATTTAAAAATTGCAGAGTACGGCAAAAACTGATTTGTGGTCCTAATACTATAGTCAGAAAGTGTTGTTGTTTATTTAATAAACAATAAAAACACAGTGTATTATGACTAGAGATTCTAGTCTATACACGAACAATGTTTATTAGTTAAAAATGTTTTATTTTTGTTTTGAATTAGTTCAGTTCTTCCAATTTTGTTTTTAACTTCTCATCGAGTAAATATAACAATACGGATAAAGCGTTGATCTTTTTCCTTCAAAATTTGGGTAGAATATTCTAGCACTTCTACATTGGTTCTCTGATGATTTTCGGTGACGCGAAATGAAATATGTAAGGACCTGTCAGTAGATAAAGTCTGCTATAAGTTAGCGGGCAAAAACTTTTTTGAGTAATAAATATTGCACGGTTTTTTGTTTTGGTTTAGCCTGCTTAAAGCTTTTTCTATATTTAGCAGCCCTTGTAGGTGTTGACTCATTTGTGTAGCATGAGTCAAAACTGGCATTAAAATACTATCTCTTATGCTTCTAGTTTTCTTTGATTTAGTTTTCGCACTGCAATCTTCGAATGAAAGTTCCTTGCGACCTCGTTTATTTGGTGGAGGAACAAATGAGATAGAAGTATTTAGCCATTCAGTATTTAATTCCAAAAAAACGATCATGGTACCTTTTACATTTATTATATCGAGATTTAAACTGTTTAATAAAATTATCAAACGTTTGGTTGAAAAAACTCATATTGCTGGGGTTTATGCGCTTAATGGTTTTCATTTTAAGAAAATTGATTTTATCCTTCCAATCATTTAAAGCGGTATTTCTCATAAAGTTGTATAGTTCTAGGCGCGATATAAAAATAGTTTTGGGGCTTATTCCTAAAAATATTAAATTTGTTCTTATTTAATTTAACTGTTTAATCGGTTTTCCAATTACCTTATACCGATTACTTTATTTAATGCAAAACACAAAACGCACTTTACAAAAACTTCAAATTTTTAAAACAGCAAAAAACACCACTGAAAAACAAAACATAAAAACAAGCACAAAAATAACGGCAATAGAGATGGGCGCGTGAAACAGTTTATTCGCAAACATTATTATTTATAAATTACAATAGTCAGTTTAATTTCAAAAAATATTAAACGTCGAACGCATTGGTAAAAAAAAAAGTTGATTGCCCAAAGTACGTGATTGAAAACAGTTATTATATAGGCGTGACTATCTCGGCCCGGGCAAATTAGTATAAGATGTAAAACCATCACATGAATTTGGTAAATTATTAGAAAGTCCTATTTTTCGCTGGAATTGATTGTTCATTTTTACTCTTTTCTGGTAAATTGGTCACCCTCGTGAACATAGGTGATCAAACGCCACTCACGCAGCCATCTCTATTAAATATCAAAATATATTGACAATAATATCAACAACAACAAAAATAGCTAACATTGAGAGTAAGACAACAAAAACACTGTGGGTATGGTAAATAAAGGAATTTGGAAAACAAGACTTTTTACATAAAATTATTAATATCAACAAAAGGGCAAACTTTTTTGTTTGTAAGATCAAGTAAAAATCCCATACTTTTCAAAAACACAACTTCAAAGCCGGCACTTAACTACTTTGTTACTTCTGGTCCATCATATATGGAAAATACCCCGATTTTAGAGCTTTTTTTAAAAAAATATTACAAATATTTCCACACATATTTTTATAAACACAAAATCATTTTTTGTACACTTAAATACCTGAAGTTGAAGGTTCCATCATAAAAGTTTAACTTTTTGAATTTTAAATTTAAAAAATAAGCACGGCTTTTTATAAAATTTCAATTTTTTCACTTTTTAAGAACACAGCAATAATTAGCTAACTTTGACAGCTCACTACGGATGAAGTAAACAACTTAGACGGTTCAAATTTTAAATAGTGATGTAGAATTTTATCTAGTTTTATTCGACACCAATCATTATGGCAAAAACTTAATTCTAAAATTTCAATTAAGCACCACTTTGGACCCATTTCAACCCAATGTGCGACGTGTGCACTTCACATGTCCATTTTATACTGGATACAAAATACACAAATACTGAAATGCAAATATCGCATAACAACGACTTCTGCTGGGTTTTAATTATCAAAATAATATTTTTAGACTTTAGTAAATTCAGCAAAAAAAAAAAAAAAAATTTTAAAATCTTAGTATTGAGCAATTCCATATGAAAGCGATCACCTTTTGGACGACCCCTCTCCGATTTTAAAATAAATAGTCTCAATCGATTGCCCAGCAAAAAATAATGTACCTACATATTTTTTTTTTTTTTATAGTGACTGGTTTAGTGGTGGTGTGCACCACTGTCATGTGACAAAATTGAAGAATTCTTCATAAGGAACCTCATTGAAAGTTGTTTCGACTCCTTGTTTGGACAGGAGAAGAGCATTTAAGAGACCACCTTGTTCTCATTGTTTTTATATTTTTTATAATTGAATTATTTTTAATTATTTAACAAGAAAAATTAGGAAAATTTTATTTTTCAATTAAAGCCTGATTCAATACCTTTCCAACGAGCTATCACTCGTTGCGATCGCTTTAGTAGTTTTTTTAAAGCAACTTTCAATGAGGTCCCTTATGAAGAATTCTTCAATACCTTTCCAACGAGCTATCACTAGTTTTTTTTTAAAACAACTTTCAATGAGGTCCCTTATGAAGAATTCTTCAATTTTGTCACATGACAGTGGTGCACACCACCACTAAACCAGTCACTATAAAAAAAAAAAAATATGTAGGTACATTATTTTTTGCTGGGCAATCGATTGAGACTATTTATTTTAAAATCGGAGAGGGGTCGTCCAAAAATTTGCCAATTTTGATCGTTTTCATATGGAATTGCTCTATTTCATCAAGTCAAAATTACAATTTTTTTTTACTAAAATCTCAATTTGAACTAAAAATTATTTTAAAACTTGCAAAGATGTATTACTAGCGGCTTTGCTAATATTTCTACTAACTTTTTTCAATTAAATAAATAAAGACCTAAGGTTAATGTTTTTAAAAATTAAAGAAACCAAATAACTTTTTTTTTTTGAACTCCTGAACCAATTGGACTTTGTATGGCGTCATACCAAGGTCTTTATGCAAAATTCGTCTCAATGATGTCTCCGAAATGTTCAATTGTTGAGAACGACGGTGAATTGATGTTGATGCCGCTTCACGCACACTTTCTGCCACAGCAGCAATATTCTCGGGTGTACGCACTGTTTTTGGCTTTTCACGCTTTGGTTTATCGATGAGGATGCCAGTTTCTTTCACTTTTTTCACAACATAACGAACATACGGACCATATTCGTTCAGCGGAAGGATAAAACTAATTATCTGTCAAATCAGACATGAGCTAAGTGTTACCATTCACGAAATAAGCACTAGTTGAAAAAAAAAACGTTAGATGGCGGACCCTTTATATTTAAAATAATATATAGACCATCCTATTATATTAAATTAGAAATAGTAAGATAGAATTTAGTAAAATTGGATGAGGACAAAATTCGGACAAAACTGTATCAAATCACTTCTAATTGTATTTAAATTAATCTTATATGATACAATTAGATACAATTTGATACAATTTAATGGGGGCATTTAAAGGATGAAAGTTCATATAATTTATTATGGGATCATATTGAATAAGATAAAATTATATAAAGCTAAATATCAGTTTTCTTTTTTTAATCGGGTTGCATTTTTTTTTTTTTTTTAATTTTTTCCAATATTCTCCGGTTATTACACACCAAAATCGCGATTACAAAACTATTTGTCTGTGTTATGGTTATGTTTCAATGTTTCTACAGCACCTTGTTAGTTCTGTTTAAAGTTTTGTTGATTATGAATATCTCAACATTTTTCATATTTATCATTTTAAGTTGGTTTTATGGCATCAGTTCTTCTGTAATTAAATTTACAAACCTTGAATGTGAAAGTATGGACAAAAAAATTGTGGAAATTAAAGAATGTCGCCTAAAAGCTGTTGGTCGTAATAAAGTTTCACTCAATTTGTATTTAAAAGTATTCCAACCTTTAACCGATATCATAGTAAGTTATTAAAAGGTCACTTGGGGAAATTTAGTAGAACTGCTTTGTGCCTTTATCAGAAAGGGACCTGAGTTTTTAATTGGAGTTACCACAGTAGGGGACAATTGAGCCCTTGTAACGTGTCACAAAACTGGAATTTCGAGAAGACTTCAGTGATATGTTCTTTCGTTGGTACATTTGTGACTTGTCACAATTCACCAATTGTTACATACTTTGAAAACACCATGTGACCGATTCCTTATGATATAAAAGTTAAATGATAATACGAGGGCGGTCCTAAAGTTAGCCGACTTTACAAATAAAACACAAAAGCTTTGGGAAAAATTTTCTTTATTTCTCAACATAATCTCCTTGTTGATCGATACACTTTTACGAGCGATATTCAACAGCTTCGATACCTTGTTTATAGTAAGAACTGTCTAGCTCCTTAGAATAGCCATCAACCGCATATTCCACCTCTTCATTGTTGGCAAATCTTTTACCACCGAGCTATTTTTTTCAAGTTTGTAAATAGAAAATAATGACGTTCAAGCTTAATTTGGCGAATAAGGTGTGTGATGAAGCAATTCGAACTTTAATTCATTGTATTTGGCCATCGCACTAGTTGATGTGTGAACTGGTGCATTGTCTTAATGAAATAACACTTTCGTTTGACCAAATGAGGCCTTTTCCCCTTAATTACATCACTGAAACGCTGCAATAAATTAGCATAATACTCGCCTTTGCTTGTTTCTGCTTTCAAAAAAAAATTATTCGAGGCGCAGTCCAAAGAAACAGATGCCATGACCTTGCCTGCAGATGGAACTGTCTTCGTCTTCGTGGGACACGATACTCCCATTCCAGTTCACTTGTTTTTACTGTTAAGTTGTCTCAGGTGTGAAGTGGTCGACACATGTCTTATCCTTGATTACGAATCGACTCAAAAACTCGGCTTTAATGCGGTGAAACATCACCCAACACTCTACACGACGTTGTTTTTGTTATATTGTGAGCAAAATGCGGCACCCATCTGCGCACAGCTTTCCCATCTGCAAATTTTCAGTCAATATGCGATGTATAGCACTTTATGAAATGCCTATCATTTCAGCGAGCTCATGGATGATCAGCTCAGATGATCATGGAATACCATTTTTTTTTTTTTTGGCTTTTTTAACCGTTTCTGGCGTGGACACCTTGGTTGGTTGGTTGGTTTAAGTGGCAGCTCACGCTACTCGTGAGCATCAAGTAGAGTCAAAAAGCGACTCCGTTTTGAAGAGACCACACTACCCGTAAGGAACTAGTATCCGGAGTACTAGACCCACGCCGTTCGGTTAAGATAACGTATGAGATCACCGAATCCCACACGTGATATTACCGAGAGATCGTCCAGTATATGGTCACCCAAGATCCGGAGTCGAATATTCTGCAGCGCCGGACAATCGCAGAGAAGATGCTCCACAGTCTCCTAATCGCCCGGTATGCCGCAGCTGCGACAATGCGAACCGCGTACAATCCCCAGTCTAATGCCATGCCTACCAATCAGCCAGTGACCGGTCAGAACAGCCGTCAGCCTCGAGACATCCCTCCTGCTCCTGCTCAGGAGAGAGTTTGTACGCCCTAGGTCGTAGTTGGACCACGTAAGTCTCGCGGTCCTACACCTTACTTGATCGACCACTACGGTGTTAGTCTTGGCAGCTCCTACGGTCCGTTTAAACTATGCGATTCAATATTTTATAGTCGTAAATGAAGGAGCAGACTCACCGAGAGTAGAATCTAGCTAGCCTCTAATATTAGTTGGACTGAGAGCTTTCAAATGAAATTATTAAATTACATAACGGTGACCAATTTTTCCAAGTTTACAAATTCAAAAAAAAAAAAATTCTATACAATGTGGCGCCTTAAAACTTCAAACATATGTTTTATTAGGTTGCCACTTTTACCGATGTCTTTTTTTTTCAAATACTACCGCCATCTATTCATCAATTCGGCTATTTTTGGGACCGCGCTCTGTACTAAAAATAATTTAAAATTACATTTCAGGTTAATGCACAATTATTGCGCAAAAGTTTTGATTATCGTCCATATCTCTACAACAATACTATAGAATATTGTAAATTTGTCCGAAACCCAAATAAATATATATTTTGGAAAATTGTATATAATATGTGTAAACCATTTTCAAATCTTAATCATTCGTGTCCGATTAATGTAAGTTTATTAAATTATTTATACAATATTACAAAAAAAAATCTAATATATCTTTCTTTTTTTGTTTTTTTTTTTAATAAAGCATGATGTAATAATAAAAAAATTTATTTTGGATGAAGATATGATTAAATTTGTACCATTTCCTGCCAATGATTACCAAATAATATTAAATTGGTATATGTTAAATGATTTGAAATTACGATTAAAATTTAATTTTTTAATAATGGGTTAAGTATTCAAAATTCAAATAAAATAATTATATCTTCTGTTTGGAAAACATTAACGTTTCCCATGTATCTAATACAACATGTTTGCTTGCAAATATAATTATGTTTGCCTGTAAATCAGGCGGTGATCCAGGGTGGGGGGGGGGGATGAGGGTGGACTACCCCACTGGTATGCTCACGTGACTATAACTTTGTGTGTATGAACCAGTCCTAGTTTCGGTTCTGTTATATGAAAGTGACCGGTACTTTTAACATGGACTTGTCATAGGGGGTGACAATTGCTACCTGTGGAGCACTGTGTGACGTGGCGAATAACTTGACCAAGTTAACCTATCACTGTACCGACTGAAATGAATATGCTACGGGACAAGTTAGAAGTAGGTGGTGTCAAAGTATGACCCTTTTAGGATTTATGTGATATGCAACAGCACCAATGCGAAAAAATTTGTAGATGTATATATCGTAGAACTGGAGAAAACATTTTGAAGGAAAACTAGTCACATATTAAGCGCAATGTGTTCTGTGATAGGGATAGTTTGACTGGAATAATTTTGCGACATACTACTACACTAGTCTAAGAGGTACATGTCGCCGGGCTTTCGAAAACTAATTAGCAACTAACTTGCCACTTTTTATTCAGCGTGTGTCATATTATGTACTTGTTGCGAAATAGCCCATCCGGAACCTGTCACTGCACCTATTCAAAACAGTGTGTCATGTCACCTGTACAAAAAACCTTCACATACATAAACTAGACAAAAATCCGGATGTTCAAAATATAGATTTTTTTTGCAAGTTTTTTCTTTATTTGCTAACATTGCACTATGGCCGAAATCACGATTTTAGCGGCAAAAAGTCAATTTTTCAACTTTAAGTTTTAAAATTTTTTTGATGGTGTTCAATACCCAACATATTGATAAGAAAAATTTAAATTTTTTTTTTACTGTTGGCAATCCCGTTTATGTACAAACAGCTGTTAATGTTTACATATTTTACGTGTTAATACAAGTGAAGCTGCTGAATTTTTATAAAATTAAAAACTGTTTTTTTAATAATATATTCTTGTAAAACTTTGTAAATATGAGTTCTGATACTCGAGGTGAGTATTTTTACTATATACAAATACAGTTTGCTAAATGTTTGTATTTCGTACTTATTTTGGAGGTTTTTTGGGTGTATTTTTTTGTAAAATTCTGAAGAGTTTTGTCGTTTTTCGTGGAGTAAAACTAAAAATGTCATGAAGTGTCATTGGAACTATTTACATGTGATTGTTTGTAGAAAACTCAATTTACAACTTCTTTAAAATTATAAATTTATGAATTCAAGCATTCAATATTTTTTTAATAGTGGGCGTAGACCGCCCATTTTTTCTCAATTTTTTTTTTTTTTGTCTGTAGAAGTCCATATACAAAATTTGATGAAGCTAGCTTTTCGGTAAGTATTTTTGCCGACAATTTGGGTTTTGGGTATGGAAAAAGGGGGCGTGGCCCGCCCATTGTTCTAAAGTCGCATTTGTTGTCATTAGAAGTCCATATAACCATTTTGGTGAAGCTAGCTTCCCAGGAAGTACGTTTTGCCAATACTTTGAAAAAAGGGGCGTGTCCCTCCCATTTTTTCTCAAATCGCTTTTTTTATCATGAGAAGTGTACACACCAAATTTGGTGAAGCTAGCTTGTCGGGAAGTATTTTTTGCCGCTAAAATCGCGATTTCGGCCATAGTGCATTGGTATTAATTACGAACGATTTCTACGAGTTTTTATGATCTACCACTTCTAAAAAGCACTTCATAAACATTTTAATTTTGTATGCTGCATTTTAATTCTAGTTCACAATAATATCTTTATAAAGCAGAGTGGCAAAATATATACTCAGTTTCAATTTTGTACCCAAAGAAATTCTTACAAATCGCCAATTACTTATATTTACATAAAAAATCGTTACCAAAAATTTTGGTTTAGAAATATCTTAACAAGATATTTCTAAACCAATGTGCAGAAATTTTGCAATTTTAATTTATATTTATGTAAAGTGTGTCAAGTTTTTGAATAAGTTCTGCAAAAAATCATATTCTAGTGGTATATTTTTAGTTTTTTGGTAGCGATATTTTATGTGTAAAATCGCCATTCACTCAAAAAATCGCCAGTCGGCATTTCAAAACTTAACTTCCCAAACTAGTATTAAGATCGCGACGCTTGGCGAGAAATAGCCTTATCTGACAAACTTGGTCATTGTCTAAATAGTTCCGTATTCAGTTATTTTAAACCAGTGAAGTGTTACGTATTCATTTCTACTGTCACAAAGTCGGTACATAAAAAATTCCTTCAGTGTTGTGTCCACTTTGTAGCAGTCAAGAGAATCCTTTGGCACTTATTGCCATGTTTTTGTCCAGTTTCTCGAATAACTCGAAAACCGTCATTTATTAAAAAACCGGTTTATCGAATATTCGGAAACCGGGTTTGACAACTATAAACAATATTATAATTATATATGGGCAACTTCAAAAATTTACGGCACCTAGACATTTTTTTTGCCTGACATCAATGTCGATTTGCGTGTGTATAAACCGATATTTGAGCATGTGAAATCCGTTCGCGTTAATATTTTTTATTAAACGGCGCAAATTTTACGGCGGTTTTAAAGTTAAAAACTAAAAAAAAAATATTAAAATTACAGTTTTTGTTAAAATTGAAAAATGATAACGCGTGTGGATAATACCCCTTAAGGGCTTTCTTAGCACACTAAAATATTTCAATACTTTTTAAAATACACTGAAAAAAAAAAAAAAATTTTTTTTTTGATCGTGTATGCATATAAAAATTTATTTAAAATTGTTATACATTTTACAAAATTACGGCTAGTATAAGACACAATTTGCAATATTTTAGAAAAAAAAACTATTTGCCTATCGCTAATGGTTTAAGAGATATAACCATTTAAACTTTACCACTCATGATTTTTTGTTATTTTGATTTGTTACCTTTGATTTTGTTACCTTCAAACATTCACAAGATTTTCCACATTCTTTGCAATTAAAACTGTTCTGCAAATTGGAAGCTGTAACTAACGTTTCGTTAGTTCAATCTTGGGTTCCAGTGATAAATTCTAAGCCGTTTTCAATTTTTTTTAATCCGCAATTTTTTGTCTTGATGGTATTGTTTTTATTATTATTATTATTGTTATTTAAAACCGAATACCAAACTGACTTTCTTACACCAATTTGCTATTTGTTTCTTTTTTGTTGCTTTTTATTTTTTCAGATTGGCGATATTCGCGTCTTTTATCGGTTAATTTGTTTCGCTTTTCAGTTTTCTTTTTACGAATTTCACGTTTTTGTTTAACGTATAATCTGAAACCATTTTACTAATTTTTGTTCACAACTGTTCACGCACATAAATAAAATAAACTGAATTGAAACTCAAAGTTTTATTCTTAGAAGCATTCAGCAAAGGCTACTATGATCATAGAGTTTTTATAATAAAGCAAGTTCTTAAAGATGTCATTGCATCGGCGGTAATTTGGCGGTTTTCGCGGTAGTATGTTTCAATTGTTTTGTTGAAATTTGTTAAGGTGGCCCTCGTAAATATTGTTTAAAAATATAGTCTCACTTTCTAGGGGTTCAAAAAAACGCGTTTTTTTTGCAAATATTATTATTGGAACGATTATAAAATACTTGTTGGGATTCTGGGTTACTTATTAACTCGAATTCAAGAATAATTCTATTAAATTTTCAATATCAAATATTTCATACAAGGATGCTTTTTGAGGTTAGAAACATTTTGTTTCCTCCATAAAATTTGAAATCTTTAAAATTTTTTGGTGCGTTTTCAATTTTAGTATCAAGTTCAGTAAAGTCTTCCATTCGATGTACGTTTAAGCGGGATTGATACAGCGCTTTAGTTGTCACAAAGCGAAATGTGTTTGGAAAAAACTGCCGCTGCACGCGACAGGATTGAAAAAAATTATTTTTTTTTTGCACTTTCTCAGTTTAGTCCGTCGCAAAGAATCTATTTAGATACCTAAACATGTTCCCATGCCAAGTTTTGATAAAAAAAGCTTAAAAAAATTGTTTTTTTTTTGCAAAAATTTTCAAAAGTTCATAAAATTTTTGCGTTTAAAAATTTTAAAGTGCGTTTTCGCCTCGGAGGTGCACTTTACGAAGTTACTCACATCACGCAATACACTAGCCAACTTAAAAGATAATTCGGATTGTCAGACGCAAAAAAGATACATTTTCAAAAAATTTACGCTAATTTATTTTAAGTTTGTGATGTTCGTGATACGTTATTGGTGCGCTGACAGCAACTTGATGTACCTCAAACTTTATAAAATTACGCCGTTTTATTAATTCTGCGCTTAAAACACATTTTTATTAAACGGCGCAAAAACCCTATTAAAAATCTTCAAAAAGTTCAAAATTCGGAAAATTTTGGTTTCACTTGTAAACCACCATGCAACTTTTCACCCAGCAGCGATATCAAATATTTCTTTTTTGTGGATATATCCTACAAGTCTAGTGACTATATTTTGTATTGGTTTGGATCTGCAAGCTAAAAACTGTTACAAAGAAAACGGAATGAAACGGAATGGAGAATTTTAAAGTCGAATGGTTGTGTGGAATCACGAGATAATGTCAATGGTGTTGACCCAAATGATATAAACGATTTTTTTATTTCAAATCAGTCATATGATTCAACAAGTGATTTTTTAGATGAATGGAACTTTGTTAATGAGGGTTCTTTTTCTTTTAAAGGCATAAATGAGAGCGAGGTGTATTCAGCACTTTGTAAAATTCGTTCGAATGCTGCTGGTCATGACACTATACCGCTTAAATTTGTTAAAATAATCTTTCCTTACATCTGTATGCCACTCACTCACATTATTAATACAATTTTTTTGACTTCCAGATTTCCCAGATCTTGGAAAATA
Source organism: Delia radicum (assembly GCA_021234595.1). NCBI lineage: Eukaryota > Metazoa > Arthropoda > Insecta > Diptera > Anthomyiidae > Delia > Delia radicum. The sequence goes on along the minus strand of CM037852.1, from coordinate 22,608,304 downwards.
GCACGTGTGTTCCCGATTAAGAAAGAGGGAAATTCAACGCGTTGGATAATTTACGTCCGATTTCTATGATACCTATACTTTCGAAAGTTGTAGAACACATTGTAAAAGATCAGATGTTAGGCTTTATTAATAGTAATAATTTGATTCACTCACATCAGTCAGGTTTCAGGCAAAATTATAGTACAACCACCCTTTTGATTGGGCTAACTGATTCAATTAGACAAAAGCTTAATGACAAGAAATGTAGTGTGTTGATTTCATTGGACTTCTCAAAAGAGTTTGATAAAGTTTTACACTCAAAGTTAGTGTACAAATTATGTAGTATGTATAATTTTTCTAAATCAGCCTGTAAGCTGGTGCAGTCGTATCTCCGTGATAGAACGCAGTTTGTGTCAGTTGATGTTAGGGTGTCATTGACCTTGGAGGTTACTAGTCGTATACCTCAGGGGTCAGTAATTGGCCCCATTTTGTTTATGATGTACCTGAATGATTTTGTTAATATTTTTGATAATAACTCAATTGAGACATTTTTATATGCTGATGATGTTCAGATTTTGTTTTCATCAGACAAACAATTTTTAGATGTGTTGAAAGCCAAGATTGATTTCTTTTTTAGCCAAATCAGTCTGTGGATGCGGGAGAATGGGTTGAATATTAATCCTGGTAAAACTCGGGTAATGTGTTTTGGTTTAGATTCAAATGCCTTAAATATATCGTTGGATAATGTGGGGCTAAATTTCGTTTCTGAAATGAAATGTTTAGACGTTTTTATAGATAATAATTTGAGTTTTGCGAAACATATTGATCATATATGTTCCCGTGTTAATAGTACCATTAGACGGTTATATTCATTAGATTTAGCGTGTTGCCAGTTCACTGCTCATGTCGCAGATTATTTATGCTATGGAAGTATTTTCAGGTACAAACAGTGTTGTTCTAAGAAGGCTGCATCTCACTTTTTACCGTATTATTAGATATATTTATAAACTGAGATTAAGGGATCATGTGTCTCCCTTTGTAATGGACTTTGTTGGGTTTTCTTTTGAGAATTTTATTAAATTGAGAATTTTGTTACTTTTTCGAAAAGTCGTTATGCGAAATTGTCCTGAGTACATTAAAGATGATTTTAGATTTTCTAGATCAAGTAGAAACCCTCAAATAATATGTCACCGTATATCCTCATCTATATATGAAAGATCTTTTCATGTACGTATAACTAGGGTGTGGAATATCCTTCCTACCACCTTTAAGCTTAAACTTAAACAGCATTTTGATGCTCTTTAATTAATTAATTTACCCCTCCCCTGTTATAAGCTACCCAGGAAAAAATTACACATTCCAAAAAGAAGGTGATGCCCACACTTGCTTACATATCTCATTGCCAAATTTAGTAACTGCAATACCAAACTCATTCCAACGATAGAGTCAAAAAAGCAAGTAGTATTGTAATCAATTCTTTAAATTTAAACCAGAAAGCATGAACTCAATAACAAAGTAATTATTTACTTAAAAGAAAATAACAATGTTATTAACTTATATGTTTAACTTTTTGTAATCAAGAGTAATCATATACTTTTTCTGAATAAAAGGACGTCATTGGAAGTAGTTCCTCATTTTGAAAAAAGTAGTTCCTCATTTTGAAAAAAGAAGTTATCTTATATAATTTTTCAAACAAATTTTTATTTGCATCAAAATAAGAAAATAATAAAAACAGAAATTGCATGTTGCCTCAATTTTGTTAAACTGTGGTTAGGTATACATTAGGGAAGCGCACGTGAGCAGAAAATTGTGAGTGGAAGTTGAAATTACTGACATTATCGTGAGTGAGTGTAAAAAAAAAATTTCGAGGGTGATTGTATATTTTTGTTTTTCAATTTTGAATCGTTCTTTTTTTTTTTGAAAAATTTATATTTTCGTGGTTTATAGCTCCAAAATTATGACAAACCCATGTTATCATAAGAATTCGATATTTCACTTTTAGGATTTTATTTCCGTATAAGTTTTGATCGTTATATTTGAGTGACTTAGGAATATCACGTGTGAGTAAAAGTTGAATTTACTTATGGAACTAATTCTTTTTCTAGTGAACTATTTATTTTTTTTTTGTGTAAGTACTTCGTAGTTTTACAATGGAACTATTTCTTTATTAAAAAATGTATGAGTTCTTAAAAATATAAAGTAAATGGTTCAATTCTAAAGAATCAATTATTTTAGTCTCACGCCCTGTTAAAAGAATCGTGTAGGTAATCTAGTAAGGAATGCGTTCTGCCCAAAATGCTTGATTACAAACCCGCTTACCTTTTTGGAAATTTTTTGCTGGGTAGTTAGGGCCTTTAGTTTTTAGTATTTAGGTTAATTATATAACTTTTTAGTTTTAAGAAATTGTTTTTTTTTTATAAATATACTTTTTTTTTTTAGCCTTAAAGGCTTGGTTCTTAAATTTGAAATAAATAATAAAAGAAAAAAAAAAAAAAACTTGCACGTTTCAAGTCGTTTTTTTAATTTTTCGAGTTTTAGATGACCACCAATTCTTAAGGTGAAGACTTTTCAACGTAAAACTTTGCATGTCATATCCTTCAAGTATAGTCATCCAAACCATGTACAACGTTTTTTTTTCAATTCATAAAACTTAACGAAATAAGAGCCATAGTATGTCGGTTTCAGCAGGTGCTCAAAAAATTTTAAATGGCCCATATACCTATGAAAGTATAAATTTTTCTTTATTAAATATTACTCACACTTATCTTACCCAAGGTAACCATGGCGTATGATGAATATCTTTATATTTAATAAAAATCGCTCATGCGTGACGTTGTTCTTTTTGGTTTAAAAATGTATGTATATTAGGCCGGGTCGATTTGTATGGAGGCAATAAAATCGCTCAACGTTCAAGGAAAATCGTATTCTAGGGATCAAAATAAGAAACTTTGCCGAAGGAACCATACCTCTAAAACGAATTCTGATGTCCCGACTTTTGAATTTTGAAAAATTCCTCTTTGACCCATTTAGAGTGCCCCAATCGAGTCCAACCCAATCAAATATAAATTATGCAGTTATCTGCTAGAGCGTCTTCTGGAGAAGAAATAGAGACCCTAATCTTGGAAGGACTCCTCCTACTTTCTGAAATATCTCCATCCCGAGATTTGTCCATTTTGCTATAAAACCACGGCTAAAAAGGTCATCTTTCAACTTCAATTTTGACCCCTTAACGGGCGCCTAGAATGATGATTTATGCATTAATCTGCTAGCGCGTCTCCTGGAGAAGAAGTAGCTTCCAAAATCTTGGAGAGATTCCTTCTACTTTCTGAAATATAAAAGTGGGATTTTTCAAAATTTGACCCTACTACGGGTCCAAAATCGGGACATCAGAATTCGTTTTAGAGGTATGGTTCCTTCGGTAAAGTTTCTTATTTTGATCCGTAGAATACGATTTTCCTTGAACGTTGAGCGATTTTTAAATCGACCCGCCCTAATGTATATGCATATAAATACCTCTTGACACGAACTTTTTCTTCACAAACATATTAATTTTCCATAATTTAAAGTCCTTACAATATTTTTTTACAATTCTTTTAATAAAAATCAACAATTTTTTTGCCAAAATTTTATGGAAATTTTATATTAGAAGAAATAAAAAAAAAAGAAAATAACTACAAATAAAAGGTCGTTAGTATTATGACCTACATATTTATGTTGGTGCTTTTGTTAAAATAAAAAATAAAAAAATAATACATATAAATGCAAGCATATGCATGATAATGTCTATTCATATAGAAAGAAAATATAAAAAAAAAATAAATAATATAAATATAAAATTTGTGTACGAACGAATGACTATAATGTATTTATATGGTGTGTTTTGCCACACCACAAGTGATACACAGTAAAAAACTAAAATCAAATTTCAATTAAAATATTTAGAAGTTTAATTGAATTCGGTCCTACTAAGGAAATTAATGTGAGATTGCTGCTATATGCGGACGATATTGTGCTAATAGCTGACGAAGTATCAGTATTACAAAGAATGATTAAAAACTTAGAAGTTTACTGCAATTACTGGAATTTGGAAGTCAATTTATCCAAGTCAAAGATAATGGTGTTTAGAAATGGTGGGCACATAGCTAGAAATGAGCGATGGTTCTTTAACGGAGCGGAAATAGAAATAGTTAATGAATACTGCTATATTGGAACGATATTATCTCCAAAGTGTGTATTTACAAAACACGTGGAGAAAAGGACATCTTCAGCAAAAAATTGCATCAATAGCACATGGAGCAACTTCCTTAGTAAAAACGAAATTTCTTTCGGAGCTAAAATTCGTCTATTTAAAGCTGTTTGTCGCTCGATACAATCGTATGGTGCGCAGATATGGGGTCACTCGCATTTTGAAAAGGTAGATGGCCTACAACGATTCTTTTTAAAACGAATTCTTAAGTTACCTAAATTTACAACTAATTATGCTCTATTGCTTGAGTCGGGAATGGAAGACGCTCATTTATTTACACTTGACCTACATATGAGATATATTACACAAACGCTATTTCAGTACACGGAAGTTCGGCTTCCTCATCAACTTAGTTTATTGGCATTAACGCATAAAGTTTCTTGGGCGAGAAATTTAAATGCTTTAGGTCAAGATAGCAACTTTGAACTATCACCAAATCTATCGACGGCGGAATGGAATGAAAAACTTATAATGCTAAAGAACTACATAAAAATAAAAAATCACCAAAACCGTTTAAACAGACTTAGCCAATCTGAATCGTTTTATAAAAACCTAACGCCAACAGTTGCTCACTTTTATTTTAATGATGAAAATAATCAGTCGAATATTATGTGGATATTCAAAGCACGTTGCGATCTTATAGACTTAAATGGATCCAGATTTTCGAGGAGAATTAATAAACGATGTTCATTGTGTAATATGGGAGAAAAGGAGAATATCCAACATTTCATTGGAATATGCCCAATTCTAAATACCTTTAGGCTGCGATTTTTTAATAAGATAACGTTATCAGAAGATGAAATAATTAGATATTTGAATGGGCTGAACCGCTGGCAGAACTTAACAAAATACATTATCAATGCTTTGTCATATCGTAAAACCTTAATATTAGAATACAACAACTAAATATGTAAAATAAAAATTATTGCTAATCTCTATTTTTCCGGCTAACGACATAGTCACAGCCGTATAGTCTTTAAAATTATTTTTTATAACAAGTTTGTTATAATTTTTATTAAAAATAAAAATTATGTTTTTTCGACCTTTAATTGTGCAATGAAAATGAAAATTATTCAAGTTCGAGGCCATATACTCTATATTTCTTCATTAGGATATTGTCCTAACAAAAAATCTATAGAGTTTTTGTTTTCAAATTTATTATTTGACCCTTTCAGGAATGTGTTGATAGATCTATTTCGGGAATTTTCTAGGTTCCCATCATCAGAACACGTTTTGAAAGCGGTAACAATCCCATGCCAAACCTCAAGCATTCATATGAACTAGTTTACTCACTACATGAGAACTAATATACATATGAGTTTGAAATTAAAGATTATAACCATTGATCAAAAAATAAATTGAAAACTTGTTAGATTATTTGTTAGGACAATATCCTAATGAAGAAATATAGAGTATATGGCCTCGAACTTGAATAATTTTCATTTTCATTGCACAATTAAAGGTCGAAAAAACATAATTTTTATTTTTAATAAAAATTATAACAAACTTGTGAAAAAAGGCAAAGTACCGCCTAGTTTACTTTCCCTGTTTTGTTAACTAACTTAACAAAATATAAAAAAGGAGAGAGAAACAAAAAAAAAACGTGTATTGAATATCCACCAGAGGTGGATCTTGCACATCAAACAAGTTTTCAATTTATTTTTTGATCAATGGTTATAATCTTTAATTTCAAACTCATATGTATATTAGTTCTCATGTAGTGAGTAAACTAGTTCATATGAATGCTTGAGGTTTGGCATGGGATTGTTACCGCTTTCAAAACGTGTTCTGATGATGGGAACCTAGAAAATTCCCGAAATAGATCTATCAACACATTCCTGAAAGGGTCAAATAATAAATTTGAAAACAAAAACTCTATAGATTATTTGTTAGGACAATATCCTAATGAAGAAATATAGAGTATATGGCCTCGAACTTGAATTTTTATTTTTTATAACGTTTAAAAAAAAAAAAAAAATATATCAATAAAGAATTACTACTACTACTACTACTAAGGAAATTGTAATATCAATTAAAATAATTTGTAACTATTTAATTGATTTAGTTTACATTATCCCTTGACGAAACTTTGTGGAGACTTAGGCCTATGATTAAAAATACACTTTGAGCTGCATTTGGCGCTTTACAGCTCCCCCTATCGGAGGAATATAATACTGAATCTAAAATATAATTATTGCCACTGCTCCTGAATGGCTTACGATTTTGTATAAATTTTGATTATGTATTTTGTCTTAAATTATGCCTAATTCAAAAATAATAACCATTTTAGTATAAACTTAAAATTGAATTTTTATCATGAAAAGAACTGAAAAACAAAACGCAAAAAACCTTAAAAAAACTCTTTTTATTTTAAACGAGCTTAAGATCATTTATTTATTAATTATAATTGTTTATTTCCAATATTTCATCTCCACATTGGGTGACTTCTTCAGGGAACAATTATTACAATTTGATTGAAAAACTTGTTTTAATAATTAAAAAACTTATGTACCCAGTAAAATTTTTTCGTGTTTTTAAAAGCAGGAAAAAACAAATGCGCTGATGTAAGTGCTTACTATTATATAGTATTGAAAAGCAGCAAAAGAAACGAATAATTTTCGTATAAAAATAAACAAACAAAAATTTTGAGCTTACTGTTTTCCCTAACAAGGATGCAGGTTGTAAGCAGCTTACCCTAATCCCTTATAAGGAAGCAGGCTGTAATGCAGAAATTTTCGTATCGTGTATTATAAACGATCTCTACCAATTTTCCCGAGTGATTTCCGATTGTGTTTGCTGTAATACAAAATATTGTAAGCAGCTTACCCTAATCCCTTAAAAGGATGCAGGCTGTAATGCAGAAATTTTCGTTTCGTGTATTATAAACGATCTCTACCAATTTTTCCGAGTGATTTCCGATTGTGTTTGCTGCAATACAAAATAATTAGTCATTTAACTGTTTCTGAAGAGCTAGCACTAGGAGCGGTAAAAAATAAAATGATTACATTATATGTCCAAAATTTTAACAACAAAATATTAATATCTGTAGAATTTTATGTAAAATAAATTATGTTTGTATATTCATGTTATTACTTTTAATCGTAAAAATGTAGACATGAAATATGATTTTACTGCAAGCCATGAAATCACAGCTTCTTATAAGCGCTAAAATCAGTGCTTATTCTGCCCAAAACAATGCTTCCAAGTGGGAATTCGCTATATAAAAATCATAGTAAAGGGTCCGCAAATAACTTTTTTTTTTGAACTCCTGAACCAATTGGACTTTGTATGGCGTCATACCAAGGTCTTTATGCAAAATTCGTCTCAATGATGTCTCCGAAATGTTCAATTGTTGAGAACGACGGTGAATTGATGTTGATGGCGCTTCACGCACACTTTCTGACACAGCAGCAATATTCTCGGGTGTACGCACTGTTTTTGGCTTTTCACGCTTTGGTTTATCGATGAGGATGCCAGTTTCTTTCACTTTTTTCACAAGATAACGAACATACGGACCATATTCGTTCAGCGGAAGGATAAAACTAATTATCTGTCAAATCAGACATGAGCTAAGTGTTACCATTCACGAAATAAGCACTAGTTGAAAAAAAAAAGTTAGATTCCGGACACTTTATATGTAAGCAGGGTTGTAAGGGATTCTTTTTGTCCTACTCCTACACGTAAGCAGCGTTTTTTACTGGGTATGTATAAAAAATTTTTAAAAAATTTTTCAAAATTAAAAACTTTTAAAAAATTTGTTATATATATAAGTTTTTTAATTATTAAAACAAGTTTTTCAATCAAATTGTATTAATTGTTCCCTGGAAAAGTCACCCAATGTGTAGACGAAATATTGGAAATAAGCAATTATAATGACTAAATAAATGATCTTAAAATAAGAAGAATTAAATAAAAGAAGATCAAAGAAAACTTAACATTAAAAAAAAAAATTATTTTTATCAGGCTACAATTTATAGGTATCGCTGAAAAGCTCTAGGGTCGACCACAACAAGTTTTGTTAAAATCCTCTTTTAGGTTTTCCTAAAATAAAGGAAAACAAAAATGGGACATATATCAACCATTGGTCGTCGAAGGGTTAAGATTGTTACCATATATATTAAAAATGTAGTTGAACATTGTATTTAATTCCAAACAAATTTTTGGTAGATAAATTAAGGTTTAAATTAAATTTGCAAAATGTCTCTAAAAATTTGAAAAAAATCGCCAACCAAAAAAAATGCTAACATTTTAAAAAATCAGCAAAATTATTAAAAAAAAAAAACGCAAAAATTTAAAAAAACGGTCAAAATTAAAATAACCGCCAAAACAAAAAAAAAAAAAAAAACGGCAAAAGTTGGAAAAACATCGCAAAAACAAAAAATTGAAAAAATTGCAAAATTTAGGATGGAAAAAAGTGCCAAAATTTGGAAAAACGGCAAAGTTTGCACAATTCAATTTTGGTGTTTTTTTTTTTCAAATTTTGGCGATTTTTAAAAATTTTTTTTTCATTTTTTTAACCCTCAAACCGGCCTTAGATTTGTTTCCAATGAAATTTATACCACTTCCTCAGCACTAAAAATAAACAATATGTTTTTCTACCAACATTTTTTCGTTGCCTATTTGGGGCGAAATAGATCAGAATAGGTTTAGAGCGAATTTCAAAAGCGTATCCATAAAAACTAATAGTTTTAGCCATAAATTATTCCGCTTACTAAGATGTAACTACAGTCCAAAACTTACATTTTTTGTGTTAGTTTTTTTTCAGTTCTTGTCAGATTATTTCGGTAACGGTATTTTAAGGCTAACGCTATTTCAATTATTTCGGTAACGATATTTTTGAGATAACAATAGCCAGTTGAAAGGGTTTTGAATCGATAACGGTATTTTAGCGGTATTGCCATCCATGTTTTAGATTTTTTTTTTTTTAATGTTAAAGATTTTATTTTTTTGATTTTGGCGATTGTTTAATTTTAATCGATTTTTTTATTAACAATTTTGGTAACTTTTTTTTATTTTACCATTTTTTGTGTTATAAAAACTGAAAACGTTGTGTGCACCAAATTAATTTTTAATTAAACATTTAATAGATATTATAAAATTTTTAATTAAAATTGAGTTTGAAATCGAACAGAAGTTAAGTTGACATTTTATTGACAATAATTTTTTTCTGTGTAAAAGAAAAAAGCTTCTCTATTTTATAGTTTTTAATTTTTTTTCTTTATACATAATTGAAGTTTCAATTGCCAACGGGATCTTTAGCACACTCTCGATTTGATGGTTGTTTTATATATTTTTATTTTTTGCAAACATTTGTTCAATGGTTTCTATGGTTCCTACTCCTGCTGCTTTTGCAGTTGCTGCTAAATGCCGCCTAAGGACAATATTTTTTTTAGAATTGTCTGTTTTTTTTTGTATTATTTACACTGAACATACAAAATACCATTTAATTTATCATATTTATTTGCAAAATAGTGATAGCAACAATCGCACTGTGTACTATAATGTGGCCAGCAACAAATAGAGAGTTTATGTTTTTTTGTTTGTTTTTTTTTTTTGCCTCAACCATAAGCAACATTCAATGTGGCATCATCAAGCAGAGCAGCTGCTAAAGTAGTAAGCAGGACATAATGTAACCAATTGAAAGTTTTTTTTAAGCTTTTTGGACGGTAAATTTAATTTTATAAGTAGTGCAGTGATAACTGCCTAATATGATCCTTAAAAAGTATAATGATCTGAAGTTAAATTTATTCCTATTAGAGCCAAATTTGTTCTCTAAGATTTAAAATTACAAAAATTTAATTTTTAGTTTTAGCTTTATTTGCATTTTGTATTTGCTTTAGTTAGAAATATATTTAAATTTCAATTTACTAAATATATATATATTTTCTTAGAATTTTCCTATTTTTGTAAGAATATGCAAAAAATAAACTCAAAAAATAATTGACATTAAAGGACCTATCCCGTGACCGGTCAGCGGAGCACATATCATTACACTATCAACTTTATATTTTTTGTTGTGTTAGTGTTCTTTCTTTTTTAATTTTTCTATTATTTTCATATTGTTTTTGTTTTATGTTTTTCTCTTGTGTTCGAATACACACGCAACAAATATAAAGTTGCTGTTAGCTAGCCAACATGAATAGGCAACTTTAGCTCAAATGGCAGAGGGCTGTCATTGTAAGTAATACTTTATGTGATCGATAACTACTGATTCCAAATTAGTTTATTTGAATTGTATTTTTTTTTTTTTAATTTATTTGAAAATCACGTCACAAGGTGTATAAAATGTGTCAATAGAAGGGCGTCATCCTATGACAGTGCCCCGTTAAAGTGGCCAGAGTCTTTCATATAACAAGACCGACCTATGACCAATTGAAAATCGCTTAAAATAAAATATCAATAAAAATCGTTGTGTAAAAATTTTAAAAAATACTTTGAATTGATTTTTAAAAACTTTTTTAAAATGCCTAAAATCGATGAAAAGTGATAGAACTGTGATACATCTGGAATGAAAAAAGAAATAGTAAAATGTAGTAAACTATGCACTAAATTCAAAAATTCGATAAAATAAAAACTCCTGAAGAACAAAAAATTGCTAAAATTAATATCGGAAGGTTAAAAGAAAAAAGAGCATAAGTTAAAAATATCTTAATCCATTTAAATAAAAAAAACTGCAAAAGTTTTTAAATTTTACAATTAATATAAAATCGATAAAAAAAAAAAAATACATAAAAATTGTTAATTAAAATCGATTATTTTGCCAAGTCGTTATTATCATTAAACTATGAAAACAATTTGAAAAACGCCAAAAATAAATGCTGTAAAAAATTGTGGAAAATTGGAACTGTTAAAAATTGTTAAAATGTGGAATAAATAGTAAATTCGTAAAAAAGTGTTGAAATAAAAAACCGCTGAAGCAAACAGTCCCTAAATTTAACAAAAAAAATGTTTTAAAGGGTGCCCTAATTGGCACTTTTTAGACACTTTTTTATATTAACCTCTAATGCTCTTATTTATGTTTGCAATAAAATTTAAACCAGGAAATAAAAATTTTGTGGAAAACAATTTCACGAAAAAAATTCTGAGAAATTATTTATGTCCGACTGAACAGTTCGGCCAAAAAACTATATTTTGTCGGTTTTTTGATATCTAGAGGCAATGATGACAAATTTTGGTATTGGAAACATGTTTGTTGAGCCGATTTAATTCGAATTTTGTGTATAAAATTCAAGAAAAAAGCTGAAGTTTAGCTATAAAGTTAAAAGTTCGGCCGCCGAACTATTTTAAATTTGGCCGAACTTTCTGAAGCCGAACAGTGAATTCATTGCTTAACTAAAGCCTTTTCTTCAAATTTGACACTCAAAATAGCATCTAATCAGCCCAATAAACATTTTTCCATCCGCCAAATTTGTCCATAATGCTTTAAAATACCGAATACAGACCAAATGCATTTTCTGGCCGAACTGTTCGGTCGGACACTAGAAATTATGTTAAAAACGAAACAAAATATAGGTTTATGCCATAGTTTCAGCAATAATGACCAAACAATCCCGACCATTGACCAGCAGATCTTAATGAACTTCGGATATGTTGTAGAGAACAAAAATTTAACGGACCCGTGTTTTTTATTGCTGCACAATCTCATGATTAGGCGTTACTAAGTGGATTCAAAAATTACCCCATTTTAAGTTTTTTTTTTTTGTTTTTTTGGTTTATTTTGTTTTATTAAAAATATCAAATGATAGGTTTTTTAAAAACACATTCAGTGATGTTCAGTGATGTTCAAATTGTGTATGGAATTTTCGTTATATTAAGCTAAAAATAGTGCATAGCAATGCCTATTTCATTTAATTGATGGGGTGTAAGGGCTTTTTCCGATATGCGAAAACTAGCTGGCGTTGCCCGCTACGTTGTTAGCGTGCCTTAGACCTAGTTTTTGGGATGATGGATAGATAACTTTTCAGTTTGCCACTATCTGTGTACCATAATTTAATAAAATCCTTTAAGCCATATAAAAGATAACAAAAAGTGGGCGTAAAACTGCCACGCCCACCAAGTCTTAATCTATTATAGCAAATAGTGCTTATGAGTCATCCCAATATCTGTGTACCAAATTTCAATAAAATCTGTTCAGCCATATAGAAGATAGTGAAGATGTGGGCGTAAAAGTGTCACGCCCACAATATCTAAATTTGATATAACTTAAAGTGCTTATCTGTGACATCTCTTTCTGGGTACCCAATATCAATTGCATCGGTAAAGCCATATCGAAAATAGTGACAAAGTGGGCGTAAATGTGCCACGCCCATCATATAAAAATTTCATATAGTCTATAGTTCCTTCCAGACCGCCCACTATCTATGTGTCAAATTTGAATAAAATCGGTTCAGGCGTTTGGACGTGATGCTCACAGAAACAAACAAACAAACCAACAGTCATTTTTATAATATTATGTTCAAAAATGTGGCAACTCTGGGTTTATGGGTATCAATAATTTTTGTGTCTACTAAATTTAGTAAATGATTTTGCTGATTTTAGCAGATTATTTTGATACTTTCAATTAACTAAAATTCAGATCGAATATAACTAATATTTGGTAAAGTTAACAGATTTAATTTTGCTGTTCTTACTTTGTTAATAATTAGCAAAAAAAAATCTGCTAAATTTAGCAGTTTTTTCTGCAAGGCCATTTTTAAGTAATTTTAAGTAAATTTTTTATCTTTATGAGTGGTGCATATAACAAATATATTTGATTTTTTTTTTTTAATTTCAAACAAGTTTTTAGTATCTACTAGTAAAACTTTAATTGAAATTGGAAAATTTGACAAAAATTGGGAAAAAAATCTTCAAAATTGGATAAAAAAAATCGCATAAATTAAAAAAAAAAAATATTTCAAAATTTAAAAAAAAAATTAGAACAATTTTCAAAATCAAAACCCGAGGAAATTGTAAAAAATCGTCCAAATTGAAAAAAAACGTCAAAATTGGACAAAAAAAAAACGCCAAAAACCGTTAAATTAGGAAAAGTCGAAAAAAATTTAAAAAATCACAATTTGAAAAGATCGCGAAAATTTAAAAATCACAATTTGAAAAGATCGCCAAAATACGAAAAAAAAAATCGTAAAAGTTGAAAAAATAATTGCCAATATTGAAAAAACGTTTAAGTTGAAAAAATCGCTAAAATTTAAATAAATTAAAAAAAAAAAAATTTGCAAAACAGTTTAGAAAGGGTGATGACATTCCATTACTTTTCTCACTACCAGTAATGATACTAGCTTACTCTTTACATTACTTGAGCACAAATAATAAGGGCTTACTAATAACTAGTTAATTTTCCCAGTATTATAATACAAAAAATAATGCAATTTTAATAAAACATTTTATTAAAAAAAATGTTTCCGTTGGTAATACTTTTCTGTCCTGGAAAGAATAACATGTTACGATAGCACAGACGGTAGAGTGGTTGCCTGACAACCTGTAGTTTTTGTTTTTTTCAATAAATTTTTTTTTTTTTTTTTATAAAATTTAGTTTTTTTTGAAAATTTATTTTTAGACTTATTTTTTTTTGTTCATATTAGTAAGCGTAGCACATATTTTTGGATTTTTCGTAAGGTGTTTAGTAATATGTCATTATTTTTCGCTACATCTCCGTATAAAAGTAATGAGATTTGTAATGACAATTGTAAGTACTTCATATTTTTTTTTTTTTTTTATTTTTTTACAATAAAGCGCTGAAAATTGCCATCACAGAAAGAACTACAACAAATTTTTAGTGAATACTATAAAGAATTTAATTAAAATTTGGAAAAAAACGACAAAAATTTGAAAAAAAAATTCTTAAAATTGAAAAAAATGCCAGAATTTAAAAAAAAAAACGCCAAAATCTAAAAATATCTCCAAAATTGCCATAATTAACGAAATTATAAAAAAACATCTAAGCTAAAAAAATTAAAAAAATTAAAAAAAAAAAATTAAAAAAAAAATAAAAAAAAGCCAAAGTGAAAAAAAGTCGTCGAAATTAAAAATATCGCCGTAATTTCAAAATATTTAAAAAAATTTTTTTCTTTGCATTTGATTTTGAATTGTCAATTTTGAGATCATAATTAAAATGTTAATATAACAAATGTAAGAGAAGATGAAAAAAATTTTGTGGGATCAGCGCTAGGGGGAGTGCCACACTTTCGACCTAAGCGACTAGGTCACTTTCAGCATCATTCTTATCCACCACCTACAAGAAACTCAAGGTTTTGATAAGGTATATCCACCAACTACTGAAAATCGGTGATGTTAATTGATTACCCGAATAACATGAGATATTTTCGCCTTTTCTTACAAGTTTAGCCAACAGCTTAAAATCTGAAAGCTTTTTATTTGGCAGGGTTGCCAGTTAAACTGCTAATGTTAACATTACTGGGAACGAAATGGGAAAACGGCATGTATACTAATATTTAAACACACCACATTCTAGTTGATTGCTTTCTTATTAGATTTTTTATTGTTAAAATAAGTTTGAACAAATTTAACACAAGGACGATTTAAAGGCGGTGCACAGAGAGACAGCCCCATAGTAACCGCGGCAAAAAATGGTTTTTGGCGTGTCGTCCAATTTGGATGAAATTGTTAAAAAAAATGTTTCCGTTGGTAATACTTTTCTGTCCTGGAAAGAATAACATGTTACGATAGCACAGACGGTAGAGTGGTTGCCTGACAACCTGTAGTTTTTGTTTTTTCAATAAAAATTTTTTTTTTTTTATAAAATTTAGTTTTTTTTGAAAATTTATTTTTAGACTTATTTTTTTTTTGTTCATATTAGTAAGTGTAGCACATATTTTTGGATTTTTCGTAAGGTGTTTAGTAATATGTCATTATTTTTCGCTACATCTCCGTATAAAAGTAACGAGATTTGTAATGACAATTGTAAGTACTTCATATTTTTTTTTTTTTTTTATTTTTTTACAATAAAGCGCTGAAAAATTGCCATCACAGAAAGAACTACAACAAATTTTTAGTAAATACTATAAAGAATTTAATTAAAATTTGGAAAAAAAACGACAAAAATTTGAAAAAAAAAATTCTTAAAATTGAAAAAAATGCCAGAATTTAAAAAAAAACGCCAAAATCTAAAAATATCTCCAAAATTGCCATAATTAACAAAATTATAAAAAAACATCTAAGCTGAAAAAATTAAAAAAAATTAAAAAAAAAAATTTAAAAAAAAATAAAAAAAAACGCCAAAGTGACAAAAAAGTCGTCGAAATTAAAAAATCGCCGTAATTTCAAAATATTTAAAATTTTTTTTTTTTTGCATTTGCTTTTGAATTGTCAATTTTGAGATCATAATTAAAATGTTACTATAACAAATGTAAGAGAAGATGAAAAAATTTTGTGGGATCAGCGCTAGGGGGAGTGCCACACTTTCGACCTAAGCGACTAGGTCATCTTCAGCATCCCAGCATACCATTATCGGAGCGCTCTTATATATGAGCTCATATATGAGCGATTTTATGAGCTTCTGTGAGTGTTTCCTGCGTGCATATTTCTGGGCTCATAAACGATCGATTTTATGACTTTCTATGAGTGTTTCTTGCGTGTAAATTTCTGAGCTCATAAACGGTAAATTTTATGAGATTTTTATGCGTGGTTTCTGCGCGCATATTTCTGAGCTCATAAACGATAGATTTTATGTGCTTTTTATGAGTAATTTCTGCACGCTGACAGATAACGGTAAATTCCAGCTAAGCAGAAGAAAGAAGTTACACAAATTGATTCATTAGTGAATATTTTTGGAAGCGTAAAGACAAAATTGTGAGTTATTTTATAATAAATACTGCACTTTAAGGTGGTTTCAGACTGCAAAAGACCGTATTAAATATCGTGACAAACTTCTTAAAAAGAAAGAGTGCTAATATTTAAAAATTTTTGTTTTATTATTATTTATTTTATTTTTTGAATTTATGTTGAATGCATTCAGTTTATTTAATTCATTTTAATACCATTTTACTTTAACAATACAAATATGTTAACTTATTGAATAAAAAATCCTATTTTGAATTATCTGTTTTTCGTCATTTTCAGGATACTATTTAGAGTTTTTGATGCAGGCAAAATGAGGATCAAAAATGTTATTTTATGCACTGGAATAAGAGCTCAAAATGCGTTTTAAAAAAAGAGTCATAAAATACTCTTTTATGCATAAAATTTAGAGCTCTTTCATGAGTGACCAGTTTAGTGGAAAAAGCCACTCAAAAATGAGCGTTTTATGACTGTTTATGATTATTTTATGAACTCATTATGAGCGTCAGCGCTCCGACAAAAGAGCCTTTATGAGCCCATTTAGAGCGCATATGGTAAGCTGGGAAAATACTCTTTTATGTATAAAATTTAGAGCTCTTTCATGAGTGACCAGTTTAGTGGAAAAAGCCACTCAAATATGAGCGTTTTATGACTGTTTATGATTATTTTATGAACTCATTATGAGCGTCAGCGTTCCGACAAAAGAGTCTTTATGATCTCATTTAGAGCGCATATGGTATGCTGGGATCATTCTTATCCACCACCTACAAGAAACTCAAGGTTTTGATAAGGTATATCCACCAACTACTGAAAATCGGTGATGTTAATTGATTACCCGAACAACATGAGTTATTTTCGTCTTTTATTACAAGTTTAGCCAACAGCTTTAAATCTTAAAGCTTTTTATTTGGCAGGGTTGCCAGTCCAACTGCTAATGTTACCAATACTGGGAACGAAATGCGAATACGGCATGTATACTAATATTTAAACACACCACATTCTAGTCGATTGTTTTCTTATTAGATTTTTTGTGTTTGTGCTTCCCGGTAGGCTAGTTGGTAGCGTGCTGGCTTATTAGTGCGGGGGGTCGTGGGTTCGACTCCCACCAGAGGAGCTGGTCTGTTTTCGCTACAACGCGTCGAAGGCCATAGGTTAGGGTAATAGCATATAATTTGTAATTATATGATTATTAATTAATAAATAAAAAAAAAAAATTTTTTGTTGTTAAAATTTAATAAGTTCGAACAAATTTAACACAAGGACGATTTAAAGGCGGTGTTGGGCATAAAAGGATTCAAATTAAATACCATCTTCTGTGAGTTTAGTTGGTCACCTTATGCCGTAGCCACATTCGGTATTTACAGAAGCAATGATAGTGTTGTTTGTAAAATTATATGGTAGTCATAGTTTTGTCAGTAGCGTTGGTAGTCGTTGTTTGCTGTTTGTGACACCACAGCAATTTTAACAACAACTATGAGGGAGGAACTTTAAACATTCCCAGTTTTCCCGTTATTTTTATTTTTATATTTATTTTATTATTTTTTTTTTTTGTCAGAGGATAAAGCTTAAGTGATTATGCTTTAGGCATTTTTAAAGTTTTATGTACATTTTTATTTTTTATATAATTTTTCTCTGCTTTTAGTTTATTTTTTACTTGTTTTGTAGTGTTTTGGCGTTTTTCTATTTGCAATGCCAAAAGTTTTAAGGAAAGTTTTATAAAAAAAAAAATTATTTTATATATATTTTTTTCGGTTTGTATTAAGTTTGCAAAAACCTGATCATAATGCGGCAACTATGGTTATTTAAACTACTTAAGTTTTGATAGTATATATGAGTTTTGAAATGTTTAAGGAGTGATGATAATTGGGGGGCTTTTGGGGTGATATTTAAGGATTTTTTTTTAATTTTTTTTTTACAAATTCAAAAAATTTTGCAAATTTCTTCAACAAATTTTGTATCAAATACACAATATAATTTTTGTAAAAAAATCTTGGTAAAAACGACGGTTTTTATTTCTTTTTTTATCGCTATTAGAGCTTTTTTTTTTAAACCCCTCTTTTTGTTTCCTCTATGTGATACTAAATCGTTTAGAGATTCTTTACTAAAATCAGTGATACAAAACGTGGCACAATAGGACCATTTGTGGCACTTTTGACTGCTTGATGGCCCTGTGGTACTTTCTTATCTATTTTGGCACAATAGGACCATTTGTGTCACTTTTGACTGCTTGATGGCCCTGTGGTACTTTCTTATCTATTTTGGCCATTTCAGCTCAAAATTGAACCAACTACTTTAAACCGTTTAGTTCAGACTTTTATGAAATTTGCTGATTTTTTTTATTCGATGAGAGCATATGCTAGTTCCTTAGAGAATGAAAAACGGGGAGTTGTTTAATTTTTATAAAAATCCCATTTAAAATCATATATTTTCGTACCAGGAGTTCAGGTTTTAAAATTTTTGAATGCAGGACGATAACATTTTTAAATATTTTTATATTTGTCCAAATTTTTAAAAGAAGTGCCGCAATTAATTTTTTATTAAAAAAATGTGTTTTTGGAGGCTTTTTAAAAATTTATGTTATCGCAAGAGCGGAAATAATTCATGAGAATTCATAAAATATGTTAAACTTTATTGTCAGAGGGGTTTGTCTTGCATTTTTAAAAAAGCATTAAAATGACGAACTCTAATTAACAAATTAATATTATTTTTATTTCAGTAAAAATCTAATAATCGATTTTTTTAAAAAATATGGCCCTACAGGGATGATAAATGGGATTTTCAAATAGTACCAACCAGCATAAAAAAGAACTTTTTCGACCCTCATAGTACTAAATACAAGTTTTTATTATAAATTAACGTTTATAAAATTCATTTGTATATAAAAACAAAATTTAGTTGATTTTAGTTACAGAATTTATAAAAATTATCAGACTATTTATTTCTTAAATTCACCTTTGTTTGCAAGGAAATCTTTTTCATTACTCATTTGATTTTAGAATCACAATGCAAATTTGAAGATGTTGGCAATGGCCTTTTTCAATTGTACTTTTTTAAGATATTTATTTTTCACTTTTCGAACACTTTTTTACTCGAACTCAAATAAAATCATTTTTAATCAATTCCATTTACAACGATTAGATCCAAATAAATACATTTGATAAATGTTAATTTATGAATGGGTAATTGAATTAAATGTTGAATCTTGAAGTTTCTCTGAAGTTTATAAAAATAGAACTGCTGTGTTGTTAGAGTTGTACTTCTGAGATTATGTATACAAGAACAAAAACGCCGTGTATTGAATAAAACTAGTTTTAATCACAACAAAACTCGACCTGACGATAGATCAGTGCGCTAAAGCGCTCTGTCTAACGTGTGGTGCGAGTGCATGTGGCATTAGAAATCAGTTTTTCTATACCACGGTCAGTAATTACACAGAAAATTTCATTCGAACAAATAAAAACATAACAAATATTACATTATTCAAAAAAACAGGGTCACTGACGAAGGTTCAATACCAGAAATTGGGCAGTCTGATTCAGGAAAATTGAAAAATTTACAATGTAGTTATGATTTTTGGAAAATACACGCATTCTTCTCTACCACTTCTTTCACAATTAAAATTAAATAAAATTGCATATTAATTACAGTATTAATTGCAATTGTGTGAAAAAGACGTTAAAATTCAAACTCAATCTTTAATTTTTATTTATATGTAAATAGTACTAAAAAAGTCAAAGGACTACCACGGTACTTTTCCGGATCAAATAGTACCAACAAAGTACTATAATACTAACTTTATCATCCCTGTGGCCCTATCAATGGTATTTTGGCCCTTTTAAATTGTCAATTTGGCCCAAAACAAAAAAACTCAAAAGCATCACTGCTAAAAATAACTTAAATTTGTTATTAAAAACAGTCAGTTAGCATCACTGTTTTAAGCGTACTGTACTGTAATAAACTTTATTAGTATGCGTTGTAAAACTTTTACATAATGTTATAGATTTGTGTAATGGAGTGTAAGATTATGGTTTACATTTCACACATTTATAAAAATATAAAAAAACTTTATGAGTGTTAGCTTTTATGCGTTTTAGAGATATAAAATCAATTTATATGAAAATTTATGAATTGATGAAATTATGCGTAAATAATTTTTTAATAGACTAACGAAAGATTATAAAATTATAAAGTATTATTGCATGACTAGAATCTAAAAAATTATGTTAGCATTTATAATTCACATAAATATCAATTAAATTGTATGCATTAAACTTTTAGGTTGGATAAAAATATAAAATATTGTCAATAAAATTTCAATTAAACTTTTATTTGATGTTGAAAATCGTTTTCAATTAAAAGTTTAATAATATTTTTTAAATGTTTAATTGAAAATTAATTTGGTGTACACAAAATTATCAGCCAGAAATTTCCAATGGTCTGAAAAATCAAGCACTGGCAGATCACTATTTGCCAATGATCCAACAAATAAAGTGCTGGAAAAGCACTGATTTACAACGCTCTGCCAACGTTAGTAAAAAGTGCTTTGCCAGTGCTTAATTAACAAAATTTACAACAGTAAAAATAATAAAAGCACTGGCACAGCTCTGGCTTAGAACGCTCTGCCAACGTTCGTAAAAAGTGCTTTGCCAGTACTTGATTTACAAAATTTACAACCGTAAAAATAAAAAAGCACTGCCACAGTACTGACTTAGAACGCTTTCCCAACATTGGCAAAAAGTGCATTGCCAGTACTTATTTACAAAATTTACAACCGTTAACTCAATAAAAACAGTGGCAGATGACTTGTTCACAACAAGAGTGGAAAAATTCAAAACTAGATTGCAATTTATGATTTAAAGTTAAGAATACTAAGGTCTCCTATTATAGTCAGCACAAAGTATAGTTTTTGTACTAAAATTTTACTTAAGAAATTTATTTTCAAATTTCTTTTTTTAGTAAAATTGTAGTAAAAAATCGTCCTAACTTATCACAAAAATAATTTTATAAAAAAACTATTCAGTTATTTTGTAATTAACTTAGCTGAAGCAAGCCTATTGTTATTTCTGTTCAAATTACCCAAATCATTCAATAAGAAATAATACAACTCTTTACTGAAGTGAATTACTAAGTAGGACTTTCGTTTTTGGTTTTGGTCCTGGCAAAGCGCTTATTGCCAGTGCTTTGCCAACGTTTTAAAAAAGGAACGGCCAAGCCCTGCCCGGTGTTTTCATTTTGGGGTTGGCAAAGCACTTATTATATTATTAAAAAAGCACTTTATTGGATGTTCTACCAATGCTTTGCAACGTTTTAAATTATGGTTTTGGTACTGGCAAAGCGCTCATTGCCAGTGCTTTGCCAACGTTTTAATAAAGGAACGGCCAAGCCCTGCCCGGTGTTATCATTTTGGGGTTGGCAAAGCACTTAAATCTTCAGATATGCAACGCTCTGTCAACGCTCATACCACCGTTGAAAGCACTGGGCCAACGCTTTGCCGTTCGTATTTTTCTGGCTGGGCTATAATGACAACAAATTTTAAAAGATAACAAAATTTACAAAATCACCAAAATTTAAAAAAAGATGGTTAAAATTCGAAAAATCACTAAAACTAAAAAAATTTAAACAAATAAACAAAATTGAAAAAATCACTTAAATTTTACAAAATATCAACTCGATGAGAATTTTGTCTGGCTTAGTGTACAAAAAGGTTGATTTGAAATACTTTTTATTTTATGATTAGGTTTACCAAATCAGCCAGTTTATACACTAAGGCAGACAAAATTCTCATAAAGTTGATATTGTCTGTTGTATGTAATGGCTCGATTTGACTTAAGCCAATTATCGTTTTCTTCTGCGGACAACAGAAGATTAGGCTGATGCCTATGAAACAATTGTATTATATATCATGGAAATTATCAATCTTTTTGATAAGCAACAACTAAAATTTAATATGACAATATCACTTTAGATTTTGGACTTGAGGTAGAACAATATTCTAACTAAATATATGAAAATATAGAAAGTCCGAAAAACTATTTTTGCATTTTTAATACAAAAATTGAAAAACCAAAACACGTTCCAAGAATCTAGATAATCAAGTCGAAATTGATGACCGGCAGTGGAGTAATGGGGACGAGTTTTGACCTGTGGTTATAACATTTTTCCTCTAGCTTTTTATATTTTTTCGAGATATGGACGTTTAAAAATTTTTTTTCGACTTTTTCTAATTTTTAGCGATTTTTTCAATTTTGGTGATTTTATTATCAATTATAGCGATTTTTCATATTTTGACGATTTTTTTTTGTGCTCTTTTGGTGAATTTTAAAATTTTTTTGACGATTTTTTTTTTAGTTTTGGCTATTCCCCAAATTTTTGGCAATTATATTTTTAAAATTTTGACTATTTTTTCAGATTTAGCAACCATTTGCGATTTTTTCAAATTTAACTATTTTTTCAAATGTTAGCAACTTTTAAAATTTTGGAGTTTATTTCCAACTTAGTGATTTTTTTTTCAATTTTAGCAATTTGTTTCGATTTTATAAATATTTACAGTGATTTGAAAATTTGAACCACCCTGTTACAAAATAAGCTGCTTATAATGTAAATGCGCTACACTGAGAGAACTATTGGCATTATATAAATTAATTTTTGCATAGACGCAACAAAGTTATACCTGAACTCGTCCATTAAAACTTTTCATTAAACTAATGCAAGTTTTCATAACATTCTATGAAAAACATCATTTAATTTATTAAAAGTTTCGTTCATTAAACTAAGAAGTTTCATCAAAAAACTAGTTTCATACAAAAAATAGGATTTCCATTAATTTTAAGAAATTTTTGGGTGGTCGACTTTGTTGCTATGTAGTTATATCAATATCAAAACAGGGCGACTCATGATATCATCATAAGTTTTACACTCGAAAAATGTAACTTATGTTATGCACTTTTTAAGCTTATCAGTGAGGAATCTTATATTCTAAGTTTGATTTCTTTTTATCTGCAGGTACTATTTATATGCAAATTTTTAAGAGAAGAATGAAAAGTGCTCCCCGGTAGGCTAGTTGGTAGCGTGATGGCTTATCTGTGTGGGGGTCGTGGGTTCGATTCCCACCAGATTCACTGGTCTGTTTTCGCTACAAAAATAAAAAAAAAAAATAATGAAAAAATATATATATTTATTCACTTCTATGCGTCTTGTTTTTTTAGCGTAATTTTTCACTTAAGATTGGAAAAAAATCTACTAAATTAAAAAAAAAAAATATAAAACGACAAAATAAAAAAAAATTATTAAAAATGGGTAAAGAGCGAAAAACCCCTGAAACGTAAATAAAATTTGCCAAAAAGGGGAAAATCGAATACCAAAAGTAAAAAATTAGCATATCTGGAAGAAATTCATCAAAATGTAAAAAATCGCTGAAATAGAATTCCATATAGTAAAAAACATACAAAAATTACAATATTTCAAATGGCAAAATCATTCGCCCCAACTTTTTAAAGCTTAATTTCGTTTTCTTTATTCTAAAGCTTTCCATACTTAATTACACAAAAAAACATTCTCCCATCCGTTATCTCATAAGTTTTCATTTCAATTTGTTTATCAAGTATTTATACGTATTAATATATTTTCTACTTTTTTCCACCATTTTCACTAAAGAAAACGAAACGGAAAACAAGTAAATACTTTTATAAATAAAAAAAAAAAATAATATTCAATTCCAGCAATACCCTGTAGCACTTAATCTCGACTTATAAGCAACATTTTGCAGCAAACAAAATCTTTTAACAAATTTCCACGAGAACGAGAAAAATACCAACAACAGGAAGCGAACATTTAAAAAATAAAAATAAAATATTTTTACGAAAATGGAAACTTAAAACTAACTATGGAATATTGAAAGACAAAAAATATTCTCACATGAACCAGCAACATGGAAGAACAAATATAAATATAAAAAGTAGCAGAAGTAATGTTCATATTGGTTTTCGAGGTTTTAAAATTAAAGACATAAGGGACTATGGTACAGGTAAATAAACGTGGGTGCATGGCACTATGGTTCTGAAATATGGTTTGAAAAAAACTGAGAAAAAACTTGCTCCAAAACTTTTTGCCTCAGCGCCTTATAGGCATTGTTGAGGCAATATAAGATTAAGATTAATAAGAAAACAAGCTTAAACGAAGCTTATCCCAAACTCCAGATGAAAGTTCCATAGATTATCTTTCCATTTTAAGATAAAAACTCTATCTTTATTTTTCTAGAAAAAGCACATAAAAGCTTATTTGTAGATGTTTGTATATATTAATCAGAAAACAAGCTTAAACAAAGCTTTTCGCAAACTCCAGTTTCACAGTTTATATTTGAAGATAAAAACTCTATCTTTATATTTCTAGAAAAAAAGTCTATCTTAAGTTCTGACAAAGATCTCAATACATAATCACTTGATGTAGTGGAAGCTTATTCGAAAGTTCGTTTAGAGTCTATATATATATCCTAGATAAAAGTTCTATTTTAAAAATAGAGATACAACTTTAATCTACACACAGAGAAATAAAGTGCCAACCGAATTGAAAAGTGTAGCTTAATGGTACCAACTTATAAATTCAGTTAGTGCAACGATATTTACATTGGATTTCTGAATAGTTTGGGTGTTGCAACTAAAATTTAGTTGAATTAACCGAGCTTTGTTGTGAACACAAATGCTCAGTTGTACCAACCGAATAAAATCGTAATAACCGAACTTTAGTCGTAGTAACCGTATTTCAATTGGCAAATGACTAAACTTTTCTCTATGTGTATCTATAGATTCAAAGATAATCTATTAAGCTTAAATCTGGAATTTTAAAATGCCTTTCTTTAAGTTGTTTTATGTGTTACACTACACAAAGCTCAGTTGCAGTACGTAGTAAAGATAAATAAGAAAAAGTGGAAACCCCTTTCTAAATTCCAATAGTTTATATTTGTATTTGAAACTAAACGCTCTATCACTATTTTGATAAACAATAGTGCCTAAGAAAGTATTTATAAAAATCTTACAACAGATCAGTTCTAAACATATTTTTCTCTTGGATTAATTAAAGCTAATTCGAAATTCATGTTAGAGTATAGAAAAAGTTTATTCTTTAATATTTATATATCAAGATTCAAAGTTTATGTTTGAGATCAACTCTTGGTTCAACCCCATAGACTTGAAAGAAACTGATTGTAAATTCTTTTGATATTAAAGAAAAAAAAAAACCAGTAAAAAGCTTGAATAAAAGCTCAACCATATTTCTACCTTTAGTGCACATTTTAAAAAGCTTAAATAAAAGCTCAATCATATTTCTACTTTTAATCCACATTTTTAGCTATAACGTCTATTTTCAACATTACTCCAAAATTTAATTATAGATTTATTTTTAGGTTAAGAAAAGCTTAAAGTTAAAACTTTACATTAAATCTAGACAGAATAAACAATAAATATATTCTTAAGATCCGGTTGCAGTACAGGGCTATTCAGTAGCCGAATTAGTTTAATAAAAAACAAAATCATAAATTTTTCAATATTTTATATTGCGGATTTTAATTTAATCCAGGTTAAAGCTTAATAGAAAATCTTTTCAAAGAACAGATTAAAACTTTTTAGCTGATATATATTTTTAAAACGCAAAGAAATTATATGAAATTGTTAATTGAACGTAGCTCTAGAACTTTTATATAGCTCAACAAAAGCTCATACAAATATATTTGTATTGTCCAAAAATGGCCTCAAAATATAAATTCAATAGCAATCGCATTTAAAAGCTCAATCAACAATATAACAGCTTAATATAAAATATAAGAGCCTAATCAATATAAAAACTTAATCAATGATCTTTAAATCTAAATCGAAAACTTGTCTAAAGTGTGGGTAAAAGCTCTAGTATAGATTATCTTTAAGATATTTTTTGAACTGTCAATTTAGGTTATATAAAAGCTATATCGAATAACATTTAAAACGCCTGATATCTCTCTATACATATCTTTCTATAGTTCAAATTAGTTTTAAAAATTATTTTTTCATATCCAAATCTCTGTAGTTCAAGTAAAATCCCACTCAAAGATCTTTCAAAGCCTTATTGTGAATCTGTCTATAATGCTAATACAAATTCAATCACATGTTTTTATAGTCCATATATTGAAAATCTGTTTAAAGCTCATACAAAAGTTTAGTTGCAATCCTCTTTAAAGACAAAATATTTAAACAATCAGGTAAATATTCAACAACTGATTTTTCTTCAAGTTAAAAGCTCAATTGCAGATATTTATAAAGCCTTTATTAAATTTCAATGTATAATTTTTCCATGTCCAGATAAATGATCTACTAATAGTTCTTAAAAGTCCTGATAAAATCTTAGTCTTAGATCTTTTTAAAGGCATTCATATTTTCTATAGTCATAATAAAAGCTTAATCGAAGATCGGTCATCAACGATAGAAATAGCTTAATCAACTAGCTTTATAATGTCGGTATAAAATATGATAGTAAAACTTCTATGGTCCATATTAAAGCTCATTCGAATATTTGTATTAATACCGCAAAAAAGCTTAGTCAAAGAGCTTTATAAAATGCAAATAAAATCTCTATCGAAAATCGTCCTACATTATATTCAAATATAAATCAATATTTTATTTTTTCATGGGGAAAAGCTCAATAAGAGCTTTTATATCGATATTTTTACTATTTATTAAAAAGCTCAATTGCATATTATTCTTTGTTGTAGATTAAGGTTTCATGGAGTGCCTTTCTAAGGTTAATACATTAATTTAACAGAATAGCCGTAATTAATATTTACAAAAGATCTGTTGCAGATTTACCTTTACTATACATAAAAGCAAAACCGTACTCCAAATTAAATCCCAATCAAATTTATTAAATCTCCATATAAAAGTTCCATCCCATAACGTATAATAGTTTAAGTAAAAGCTTATTCAAAAAGAATTTATGAAGAAGTTATGATATAAACTATCCTAGAAGCTATTTATCAAAGTCCAATCGAATATCTTATTTACATCATTGAACCGCAGCCAAAGAACTTTTTGAAGTTAACATAAATCGTATATCGTTCAATAGTTTAAATAGTTTACCAGATCAAAATAAAAATTACATTACTAAATAAGATCTCATTTGATATAGATCGATATATATTCTTATCCAAGTTTATCGCAAAATTGGGGTATCCAGTAATATCCGATTAGAACCCTCAAATATATTACTAGATTAAGTTAGATTGAAATTGATCCAAAAATATCTAATTGATAGATTAGAAAATATTCAATTGGATTAATTTCGATCTACTTGGATCTAATTAGATCCAAAAAGAAAAGTTATTTTTGGTTTATAGAATGAGATATTTTGAAGTTAAATGGGATTAACTTATATTCCATGACATACATTATTTTTAAAAAAATGTAAAGAAATATAATTTGGATATCAACGTATATATTATTATGTATGGGGTTATATATAACAATACATAATTATGTCTTATACACATAGAAAATATTAATTATTCATATGGCACCATATATACGCATTTCTTATATAACACACAAAAATATATTTTATAATATAGTATATATTATTATATCTAAAATGATATTGCTTATATGTGACCATATATGATTACATATTGTGTTATATATGAGAATGTAATGTTATATATGACAATATATCTGTCATATTATGTATAGTATATATGCTTAATATCTAATATTATAAATGTCAATATATAATAATATATCGTTATATATGTAAACACATAAGCAACATATAATAAGACATGGCCATGCATAACACCATATAGAGCAATTCCATATGAAAGCGATCACCTTTTGGACGACCCCTCTCCGATTTTAAAATAAATAGTCTCAATCGATTGCCCAGCAACAAATAATATACATACATATTTTTTTTTTTTTTTATAGTGACTGGTTTAGTGGTGGTGTGCACCACTGTCATGTGACAAAATTGAAGAATTCTTCATAAGGGACCTCATTGAAAGTTGTTTTAAGGTGGTGTGCACCACTGTCATGTGACAAAATTGAAGAATTCTTCATAAGGGACCTCATTGAAAGTTGTTTTAAAAAAAACAACGAGTGATAGCTCGTTGGAAAGGTATTGAATCAGGCTTTAACTGAAAAATAAAATTTTCCTAATTTTTCTCAGAAATTTACCTTTTTTCCCATGAAAATTA
Source organism: Delia radicum (assembly GCA_021234595.1). Lineage (NCBI taxonomy): Eukaryota > Metazoa > Arthropoda > Insecta > Diptera > Anthomyiidae > Delia > Delia radicum. The sequence goes on along the minus strand of CM037852.1, from coordinate 22,580,078 downwards.
AATTTTCCGATTTTCCACAGAAGCTCCTAAATTTTCCGGCTAATTTTATTTTTTTTGGATTCCTCATAATTTTTGCTTTAAGAATCAGCAATAAAAAAATGGGCCCGACTCCTTGTTTGGACAGGAGAAGAGCATTTAAGAGACCACCTTGTTCTCATTGTTTTTATATTTTTTATAATTGAATTATTTTTAATTATTTAAGAAGAAAAATTAGGAAAATTTTATTTTTCAATTAAAGCCTGATTCAATACCTTTACCCTTTAAATACCCTTTAAAACAACTTTCAATGAGGTCCCTTATGAAGAATTCTTCAATTTTGTCACATGACAGTGGTGCACACCACCACTAAACCAGTCACTATAAAACAAAAAAATATATGTAGGTACATTATTTTTTGCTGGGCAATCGATTGAGACTATTTATTTTAAAATCGGAGAGGGGTCGTCCAAAAATTTGCCAATTTTGATCGTTTTCATATGGAATTGCTCTATATAATCACGTATATAATATATTTTAATATGAAAAAACTTAAGACCATATATATTTTTTTTACTCGGGTATTCAAAGAGCATTCTTAAGGTATGATAAAAGCTCAATCAAATAGCTTTTTGCAATTATTATTAAGTTTAGCTAAAACGTCAATTGTAAATATTTTTAAATAGAAATTTCAAGAGGGCATGTATGTTGTGTTAAGCTTTTTTGTCCCATAGTTTTAGCCATACATGGGACTAATGAATTAAGTGGACAAATGAAATTATGATTTCATTACTATTACATATCAATGGTAATGAAACTATTTTCACTATCATTTTTTTAATAAATGATAATGATATGAGGATTTCAGTTCATTGATTAATAAAAATGGTTTTAAATTTCATTACCATTAATAATGAATCAATTAAAAAAATAAGTTCCATTGAAAAATAAACTTTTAAAATTGTGAAAAATCGCTCTAATCAGGGATGGAAAGCACTCGCTCAGACTCAGACTAATTTGAAATAAGATATTACTTTTCAGTTTGGTTTGTAACCGAGTAACGTAGAACGAAATAAAATGGAACTAGTGAAATTGGAACACTAAACAAAAAACGGACAACATTTTTGATCCTCAGGAGTATTAATTAACCCTGTTAATAGAAACCCTAGGTCTGCGAAGGATACCGACAGATTAATACTTTATGAACCAACGACCGGGTGTCTTAATTAGTTGTTTACCCATGTACGTACATGAAAATTCATATTTAAACACTCTGATAATAGAATGGAATGTTGGTCCAAAATGGAACGTTATGTAATGGAACGGAAAAGTAGTGGAATCGGGACACTTAAAACATTAGTATCATCGATATGTGTTACGTGGGTTAAGTTTTGCAAACGTTTTGTCCGTTTTTCGATATATCGTTTAGTGTTTGAGATACAATTCATTTTATAAAATTAATTTTTTTTTTAAATTGCCGATATCTTCAAAACTAAGCGAGAAAGAGCAAAGCGGACCACATTTTTGCTCCACAGGAGTATTTACACATATACTTACATGAAATTACAAATTCAAATACTTTGATAATAGAATGGAACATTAGTCTAAAATGGAACGATATGGAATGGAACGGGGAACGAGTGGAATAGGAACAGTTAACACATACGCATTATCGGTATGTGATTTTAAGGACGAATATTGCAAAAAAAAATTTCCGTTTTTGGACATCTCGCTTTGTTTTCGTGGTACTAGCCGTTTTATAAAATGGCGCTTTTTTTAAATCGACGATATTTCCGAAATTAAACTAAGGCAAAATTAAAGATAGGGCAGAACGGATGAAATTTTTGCTTCACAGGAGTATTAATACACATTACTAATACAAATAGGCGAGTTCCGGAAAAGATCCCGAGGATTACATTTTTTGCGAAGCGGCAACATGTTGATTTATTTTTTTTAATATAAATTTTGATACTCCGGTAAAACAAAGTTCGTTCCCAGTTCAATACAATTTCGTTCCAATTCCAATCGTTCCCCATTCCATATCGTTCTTCATGTTTAGTTTTGGAATTCCACTTATTCTCCGTTCCATTAAATTTCTTTCCCAATATAAAGCACACCAATGAGTCGATTGCTTGTTTTATTCCATATCGGTTCGAATTAAAAAGAAAAATATTTAAAAAAAATATGTCTTTTTACTTTCCCCTGTTTTGAACCCAGGATTTTTTTTTCTAAACATTTGGTTTTTTAACAATTGAAATTAATTTTTTTGCGCATTAGTGTGATTTTATTATCATTAACAATGCTGTTTCTAAAGGAAAATATTTCATTATCATTAAATGGGAATGACATGTTTTACATTAGTATCAACTAGTATCAACTATTGGTACTGAAATTTCAATGGTAATGAAAAATTCCCATGTATGAATTTAGCTGAGAACCAAACGATGTAAATACAAACCATGCATAACACATACATAGGTAAACAGCAAGTCCCTTACATACACCAACACATAAAGAAGAGTTTAAAAAATAAACTTTATTTATGGATTTATATAAAAATATCTGTGCATGTGTGGGGGTATCTTTTCATATGAGGATGAGTATATCTATGTTGCAAATAATAGTTGAAAATAAAGTCAGTAAGGGGTACATTTAAAACTTGAGTGTTGATAGAAATTTATTGTTATTATAAGCACACACACACATATATAGAATCATGTACACATACATTCACCCACCTACACACATGCATATTAACTTATAAGCTCATCCTTTTTCTAGGGAAAAATATTTTTAACTAAAGGATTACCAAATACAACCAACATGCTACAACAATCACCAGCGGCCGACATACAGTCAGCAACAGCAAGCCGGCAACATCATCAGTTGGATATATTGCACATCATACATATTGTTAAAAATTTGTATCTGCTATTGGGGCTTTACTAACGTATTTTTTTCAACATCATCTCATCTTCGTTTTTCCCTTTGCTACGCGATTCTTATGCTATATAGTGGTAAATTGCTAACAGCAGACATAATAATAACGTAATAATAATTTTTCCACGTCGTTTACGTTATATCATTAAATATATTGTAGTATCGCTTCTTCTTTTAAATGCATTTATACATGCGTGTATATTTAAGTAAATATTTTTTTTTACTGTAGGGCAGTGGGATAAAAGTCAAATTATTGAAGGACTAAATTAAACAATAAGAATAATTTATTTAAATAGGATGTGAAAGGATCTAGGATTATGCTTGATTTTGAACAGTCATTACATTTTAATATAAAAGCTTTATTTCTTTAGTCCAGATAAAAGCTCGCTACGATATCTTTATACAGATCAACTAAAAGTTAAAGCTAAAGATAAAAATCTCTTTTGTTTTAAAGTTCAAAAGCATAATTTTTCTTATTCTTCTTATAGATTAGATAAAAGCTCTTTCGAAAAACTTTTTAAAATCTAAAAAAACAACTCAATCATTTATTTTCGTATATTTAGATGAAAGCTCTATTGTAAGTATATCTTTCAAACGTCTGTATAATTATTTCATACTTAAAATTTACTTATATCAGATAAAAGCTTTTTTACAATTTCTCTAAAACTATATTCACACTGAACCCTTAAATACGAATATCCATTTTTTTTCAAGTTTTAGACTCTCAAATTTCAATACAAAAATACGTAATTTGTTGCTCAATATGAACGTAGTATAAAGTCATTAACACATAAAAGCTTCACAAAAAAATCAGTTAGAATATTAATACAGAAAACATAAAAGCTTATATAAAGATTTTTTCAACAATTTTAAGAAAAATCTAAACATTTGCCTGGTTATTTACATAAAAAAGCTCCATTGCTAAACTTTTCATAGTTTAAAAGCAGATCACTTCTAATACATTTTGTAGATTACAAATTTTGGAATATATTTCTTAAATTAGGATAACACAGGTCAACAGCAAAAAAAGGCTTGACTAACCACTATATAGATTTGATGCATCATGGCTGCCTAAGTACAAAAATGGTAAAATTTTTCAATTCTATGGATAATTTTTTTTAAAAAAATTTTTTTTTTAAAATTGACAATATTTTGAGCCATTTCTCCACTTATGTTGTCATAACTCAAAAACAACTAGTCCGATTTTGTCAAATTAAATTTACAAAAATTAAGGTTTACAATATCTTTAAAGAACGTGTACAAATTTTTTTAATGCGATCAATAGTTTCAAAGTTATGAAACAAATTGTTAGCAAAAAAAAAAAAAAATGCTAAAAAAAAAAAAAAATTTGAAAAACAAAAATCTGGAAAAAATCGAAAACTGCAAAAAAATATTACTTTTTATTTTTTTGTAGTAAAGCTACATATCATGCGAATTAAACTAGATATGGATCATAAAAATCGATGCATGCTTTACATTTTTATTTACAATTAATTGAAGGTATCGCATATTTACAAGCACTGTAGAAAATTGTACCTACTATATAATGAAAATGCAGAACATACAAACTCAGGTGCATTTTACGTCACGCATTTTGGCAAAACCCCTTTGGGAAAAACCTCTATGACATTTTTATGATTCTAATAATTAAAAAAAATAAGTAATAAACAAAAGATTGTTTAATTTTTACGATTGCGGTAGGATAGTAATAAAACGCTCATAAATGTGCGTGTACGCTGAAGTGCTCTTATTTTCCGTTAGCTACCTGTAACGGATAATTTTTTTTTTTTCATAAAAGTCCTTAATGTTTTTTAGGATTCTTGGGAATAATAAAAAATTTGCAGCACACACAAACTGTATCCACACAAAGGGTTATCCCAAATTATAGTATCAGTATTTATAAGATCTCCTTGACCCTTTTTATTTCATTCAAGAAGTGTTTGCGATAACGCAAACATCATTTAATACCTACACAAAAATTAGAGTCATACAGCTTAGAAGTTAAAAACAATTTTCAAATATTAATAAAAATGAGCCAGAACATTTTTATGTAAAAACGATCCAGATTTATTTTGTTATGTGTGCGGCCAATATATCACCGGGAAAAAACGGAAGTGCTTCTTAACTTCATTGCAAAAGTCATATCAAGATTGCTATAATATCTATCCGCACAATTTGAACCAGCATTGGACACCGAGTACTATATGCATTCCATGTCGATTGAATTTATCTATGAAGTCTTCTAACGTAAAGTAAGTATAAATTAATAGATTTGGAATATTTTATAATTACAATATTTCTTAATTAAAATTTGAATTCTTCATATTCCTGATTTCAATTTTTTTTTTCATTTTACAGACGACACTTGGAAATTTTGAAGCCTATGCTATGGAGAGAAACAGCGAACCACGCATCCGAGTGTTATTTTTGTTTAAGTACAAAAAGCGGTTTTGGAAAACATATGCGATGGTCTTACCCCACGAGGTCTGCTGATGGGTTTACACTTGCAGTTCTACATTCACAAGAAATAGAATATGATCGGGGTGCAAGCTGTAGTCATGTGCTTTCATCTTCACCAGGACACTCAACCTCAAGTATGTCTTACCAATCAGATATGTCAGATCCAGCACTACCATCTACAGCTGAAAATGACGAGTTCACCCCACACAAACATTTCTCGCCGAGACCATGGAATCAAGATCAGCTTAATGATGTAATTAGAGACCTTGGATTGTCGAAAAGATCTTCTGAATTACTTGCGTCCCGGATGAAAGAAACAGGTCTCATAACTAAAGAAACTAAAGTTTCGTATTACCGTACTCGAGAAAAAGACTTACTTCATTATTTTGCTGAAGAGGATGACTTTGTGTACTACACAGATATTTCTGATTTGATGACTGCCATGGGCTTACAGAAATATGATTCAAACGAATGGCGTTTATTTATCGACTCATCAAAACGCAGCTTGAAGTGTGTCCTTTTGCATAATGGAAATAAATTTCACTCCTTGCCGATCGCACATTCAACCAAAGTAAAAGAAGAATACTCTGTAATTGCATTGGTCATGAAGAAGATAAAGTATGATGAACATAAGTGGGTAATTTGTGTTGATCTTAAGATGGTAAATTTCCTCTTAGCCCAACAAAGCGGCTTTACAAAATATCCTTGTTTTATATGTTTATGGGACAGCAGAGCTAAACAGAACATTGGAAGAGAAAACAATGGCCTTCTAGGGAAACACTAGTTCCAGGTACGCCAAATGTTATAAATGTGGCTCTAGTGCCCCGAGATCGCATCATATTACCCCCTCTTCACATTAAACTTGGTCTGATGAAACAATATGTTAAAGCACTTAACAAAGATAGTGAATGTTTCCAGTATATTTCAAGGAAGTTTCCCAATCTAAGTATGGAAAAGCTGAAAGCAGGCATATTTGATGGCCCACAAATTCGCAAATTGGTGAACGATACTGAATTTGGCAGTTCAATGTCAGAAATTGAGAAGAATGCATGGGATTCGTTTGTATGGGTTATTCAAAATTTCTTAGGAAATAACAAGGGTGATGATTACGTTGCGCACGTTGAAGAGATGTTAACTCACTTCCAGAATCTTGGATGCAACATGAGCATCAAAGTACACTACCTGCACAGTCACTTAGATCGTTTTCCTGAAAATCTAGGAGACTTGAGTGAAGAACAGGGCGAACGATTCCACCAAGATATCCGGACAATGGAGGAACGATACCAGGGTCGCTGGGATGCACACATGATGGCTGATTTTTGCTGGAGTATTCAGAGTAACACTTCGTTATTCAACAATAGTAGAAAATCGACTAAAAGAAAATTTCAGAGTTTGTAGTTTATAATACATATTTATTTATTTATTTTCTTGTTTTATTTATTATAATAAATGTGAATAATAAAATATAAATTTTCTACTATTTAATTTATTTATTTATTTACATTTAAGCTCATCCAACACAAATGTCTTTCCGAAGAATAGAATCAGTATATTCTAGGTAGGGTTTTGCCAAAAAATACACGAATGTTACTATGTAATGCATTTTTGATGTGAAAATTTGTACATAGCATGGGGGAAAATGTTTTCAAAATTCAATCAATCGAAAGAAGAACATTAACTACTCAATTTTATGTATATCAGACAAAAAACTAAAATTTGGTGAAAATGAGCGAATTCACTTAATTGTGAATAAATTCGAAAAAAATCAATCGATTTTTATGATCGATATCTCATTTTGTTCCTATTACATGTGGCTTTGCGATAAAGCAATAAATCTGAACGATTTTTGACGTTTTCGATTTTTTATGATTTTTTTAAAACAAAAAAATTTGCTATTTTCACGTAAAAAAAATATTTTTTCCCTCAATTTTTATTATAACTCCAAAACTACTGAGCCGATTGAAACGCAATATATTAACGGATTAAAGGCTATGTAAATTTCAGTTTTTCTAAATTTATTTGAATAATATCGGACTAATTTTTTTTTAGTTATCATTAATTATGTGGAGAAACGTCTAAAAAAATTTATAATTTTAATTAAAAATTTTTTTAAAAAAAACCTCTCCATAGAATTTCAAAATTGAACCATATTTGTACTACTGGGACCACAATACATCAAAATTGTATAGTGGTTTTCAAAGCCCCTAAAATTTTTTCAAAATTGTTGCCTTGTGTAATAGGTACATCATATTTGTTTCGTTAATTATTTACCTAAAAGCACTATTGTAGATCTTTCTTTAGTGCTCAAACACGAACCACCATATAGGCTATTTTCATTTTAAAAATTATTAACACTTTAACGTTTCTATATTAAAATAAAAGCTCTAAAGTAAAAATTTCTTTAATCTTTTTAAAGTGCGAATAATATATCAATTATAAAACTTTCTCAATATTTAATAAGAGCTCAAATATTAGATAAAAGCTTTTGCGAACTTTTTTCTAAAACCTAAAAAATAGCTAAATTGCGTTTGTTTTTAATTGTATTTAGATAAAAGCTCTATCGTAGAGCTTTCTAAAGAGTAAATAAAAGTGTTTTTGAATTTTTTTAAAACCATGAACTTAGCTGAATATCAAGCTGAATGAAAGCTCTATCATAGATCATTTTAAAGTATAGACCAGATTAAGGCTTAAAAATTCATTAAGCCATGAGAAAAGCTCAATTGTTTGTCAGTACAAGGTTAGGGGAAAAGCTCGTTTAAAAACTTTAATTCTAATGAAATTCTTAAAATGTTTTATTTATCTTTAACCAGATAAAAGCTTAATGGATGTTATTTGTGTAGTCCAAATTAAAAATATAATATAAAAGCTTAAAAATATTTTTAATGTCCGGATAAAGGCATTACTATTTATATATAAATTTTCAAATTAAAGTTTCAATGTTAAACTTTTGAAAAACCTAACAAAATCCCAAAAGAAGCTACATGAAAAATACATAAAATCTCTTCCGAAAATCTTTTTAATTATTAAAAAATTATTCTAAATAATTTGAAAAAGCTTTATAAAAAAACTTAATTGCACTTTTATGCATTTTTCACATTAAAGCTCTTTTGTTGATATTATTTTTATACAGATAGAAGCTCAATTGAATATAATTAAAGACTTATCATTGGTTCATAAAATTTTGTAGATTTAACAGATTTATTTTTGCTAATCCTATCTTTAGCAAAAAATCTGACAAATTTGGCAGTTTTTACTGCAACGGCATTTCGATCTAATTTTTAGTAGTTTTGCCAAAACTTTTAACTATTTAGTGTTTAAGTGATCAAGATAAAAGCTTTATTGAACTCTGTTTAAAGCATGGTCGAAATAAAAGGTCATTCAAGGAAATTTTTATGTTTTATAATTGAAATTTCCTTTAGAGCCCAAATAAAAGCTCAATCGCCCGACCGTTAATAACGCCTTGTATGTACATTATGAGATGCGCCTGGGGTACATTTTGAAATATTTAATGATCTGCTTTATTTTTTTATATATATTAATTTCCATCTTATCCCACCGTTTCACCTTCTGTTTCCCATATTTTAAACTGATGTCTTCTTTTTATTTTTTGTTGTTAATGTTGTTCATTTTATATAAACTTTATCCTTTTGTTTTCTACAATTTCAAAGTATGAGAGTGTTTATTTATTGTTGTTTATGCTCGTTTTAGTGTTTGTATTTATTATTTCTTACAAGAAAGGACCGCTGATGAGTTCACTCCGAATGCCATAAAATGTGGATATAGACGACAAAATAAATATGAATGAGTACCTTTTTAGCTGACCAATTTGATTTGGGGTCAAAAATAACCCATTTTTCTACTAATTGAGTTATTTTAAGCTTCTTCTTTGAATATACAAATTGGGTATGAAATGAAAGGTATTTCGATAACCTTTCCTTGAGGTATACAAAAAATAGTAAAAAGCTTGAAATCAAAAAAAAATTTCAAACAACTTAAGAACCCATTTTTACCCTCATAAATATGCGATTTTACATTATCTTTGTCTCCTCTATCTTATATTCGAATTTCATCGAAATCTGGAGAAACCACCTAGCAGACTTCCCTTGATAGTTCTAAATGTTACTTGTTGTTGTTAGAGTTTATTGCAGACAACGAAGAAGAAGAAGTAGAAGATTATAATTTCATTTATATAGACCTCTATGCGTTTGCATTTGTATGCGTCCTGTATGTGTATGGGGGGCGCATGTGGATGTTTTATGTTTACCACTGGTTATAAATTTTCAGCGCCTGCAATAACAACGTCAGATAATTTAATTGGGTGGAAATGTTCGCCAAGTACAATGAGTAAAAAGGATTAACAGCAAACGATATAATGTATGAGGTTGAAAACCATAATAGTTTGTTAGACAGTCCCAAAGGAATTTTCAAAGGGTTTCAAATCTTTTGATTTAAAGATAGATATATAAAGTTTTTACCCATAAGTAAATTCCAAATGAACGTAAAGATTGTTTTAATACTTAATTATACTAACAATAAAGCAATCTAAAGGATACAGTTTGAAATCATGTAAGTTACGAGGGCGGTCCCAAAATTAGCCGACCTAACATAGAAAACACAACAAATATGAGAAATATGTGTTTTATTTCTTATTATAATCTTCTTTTAGCTCGACACACTTTTCTCAGCGATATTGAATAGCTTCGATACCCTGTTTATAGTAAGAACTGTCTAGATCCTTACAATAGCCATCAACAGCGGACTTAACCTTTCCATTGTTGGCAAATGTTTTACCACCGAGTCATTTTTCAAGTTTGGAAATGGAAAATAATCGAAGGGGACCAAAGCTGGATATCACAAGGGAGGGAGCTAAATAGGGAACTGGTACATTGATGGAAACAACACTCTTTTCGACACATGCGGCCTTTTTTTCCTTAATTTTATTACTTAAATGTTGTTAGCATAATACTCGCCGTTGATTGTTTTTCCTTTTTGAAGATAATCAATAAAAATTATCCCGCACGCACAGATGGAACTGTCTACGCCTTCTTTGGAAACGATTTTCCTATTCCAGTCCACTGCTTTGACTGTTTCTTTGTCTCAGGTGTGAAGTGGTGTACCTATGTCTCATCCTTGGTTACTAATCGACGCAAAACTCAGCTTTATTGCGGTGCAACATCGCCAAACACTCTACTGAAACCAGTGGGTTTGCTATCCACCACAGTCTCTCACAATCCGCCCTCTTTTTATTTGTTCGTAAACTCGCACCGAGCAAATGAAAACATGTTGCAGAAACTGAGTTTCAGTTCAAATTAATTTTTATCATGTTTTTGAATAATAATTTAATCAAATGTTTATTTGTTTAAAATTTTAACGATAAAATAAGCAAGATAAATTTGTATAGAAAATAACAAAGTATAAGCAAAAGAAAAGTGAGTGTTTTAAGCAAATTTTTTTATTAACATGTTGCAATTATTCTTTAGTGTAAAAAAATGATTTCATTTGCTCACCCCAGTTCGGTATTTTGTTGCCGAGAGTCATGAGAAGTGTAGTCTCTCTATTTGTATATACTCTTTGATTAAAACATCTTCACGATGCTGTCTTTGTTCTATTTTGAGCAAACACGGCACCCTTCTTGCGCACAGCTTTCTTATTTCCAAGTTTTCGGTAAATATGCAATATATAGCACTTTTTGAAATGCCTATCATTTCAGCCAGCTCATGATCTTTCAGACGACGATCATCCAATACCATTTTGTGGATTTTCTCAACAGTTTCTGGAGTGGACACCTCAATGGGTCGACCAATACGGTGTTTGCCTTGGCAGCTCGTACGGCATCGTTTGAAATCTGCCACCAAATATTTTATAGTCGTTAACGAAGGAGCATACTCCCCCAGAGTAGAATCTAGCTCGGCTTTAATATTGGTTGCACTGAGAACTTTAACTGAAATTGTTTATTTTTGATGTCTCCAAAAAAAAAAATACTAAACAACGTGGCGCCTTGAAACATAAAACATATGTTTATAAGGCTACAACTTATTACCAAAGTAATTTTTTTCAAACTTCTGCCACCATCTAAACGCCAGGTCGGCTAGTTTTGGGACCGCCCTCGTATATATTCTTGGAAATCACATCAAAGTTAGATTAAGTTTTAGAAAGGTGGAAATGGGAATACAACAAATTAGTTTAATTGACAATATGTATAATCATTTTGTGAATAAAAAAGAAATATGTCTTTAACGTAAGTAATTTGTTTGAAATACTTGTGTAATATTATTTAAATAAAGTTCTTACTCCCACAAAATAGTTATGCTGAAAATTTATATTAACTCATTTTTGACACAGTGTTAATTTTTCGACCCCGAACTTTTAAACGGCTATATTTGTTTTTACTGGAAAGTAAGTGTAAGAGACCTAAAAATATTTAAACTATTCTACATCTTTGTTACAATCGCGAATAAAAAAATTGCTATCCAGAGCTGCCAAATAATTATTTGCAAAAACAAAAATGTTTGCCTGAGTTTGAATTTAAACGTCTTTTTCAGACAATTGCAATTAATACTATAATTAATATGCAATTTTATTTAATTTTAATTGTGAAAGGCGTGGTAGAGAAGAATGAGTGTATTCTCTAAAAATTATAACTACATTGTAAATTCTCAATTTTTTTCTGAATCAGACTGCGCAGTTTCTGGTATTGAACCTTCGTCAGTGAAACTGTTTTTTTTTTTTTGAATAATATAATATTTGTTATGTTTTTATTTGTTCGATTGCGTCTATATGAAATTTTCTGTGCAATCACTGACCGTGGTATAGATAAACTGATTTCTAATGCCACATGCACTCGCACTACACGTTAGACAGATCGCTTTAGCGCACTGATCTATCGTCAGGTCGAGTTTTGTGATGATTAAAACTCGTTTTATTCAATAACTTTGCCTTTTTTGATGTAACTTTTTTAAAAAAATATATAAAAATATAAGAAAGCAGAGACTTTTATATTTTTGATTGTAATGTTGATAAAAAAATATGAAAAAATATTTCTCTCCTAGAAATTAGATAATCGACTGTATATAATTTTTGCAGATCTGACCGATCGAACGATAAACTTTTCAAATACACAAAGTCTAAAATATTTAAAAAATTATTCCGTTTTTTTTACTCAAAGCATAAATAATGAATGGTTTTTAGTAAAATGCTTCTAAACTTTTAAAAATTTTATCGTCAGGATAGCCATATGGTAATTTCAAATAATAGTCCACAAGCTTTTACCTAAAAATTTTTCAAATCGGTTCAGTTAAAAAAATTGTTTTTTTATATATATCTTTGAATAAAGATTTGTTCACAAAATTAATGTATGCTGTCCATACATGAGACTAATGGCCGTAATTTCAAGCAATATATACCTACTGGTGCTTAGATACCTACCGTGTAAAATCGGGTAGGTATCTAAGCACCGGTAGGTATCTATTGCTTGAAATTACGGGCATAATTAATTGAATAGACTAGTTAATTTATGATTTCATTACAATTTCATTGATATAAATTGTAATGAAATTATTTTCATTAGCATTTGTTTAATTAATGATAATGAATTTCATTGATTTGATTCCATTGACTAATGGTAATGATTTCAAATGTCATTACCATTAGTAATGAATTAATTAAAGGAAGCAAATTGCAATTGACTGAATGCAAATATGCTAGGTCTGAGAAAGATTCCGATAGATTAATTTTTTTATGAAAAAACAATGGTTTGTTTACCCAAAAATTAACGCAAAAATAAAAATTTAATCACTCCGATAATAGAATGGAACATTGGTCCAAAATGGAACGGGGAACGATTGAATCAGAACACTGTACAGTGTAATCATTTGTGTTGTCGGAACGGTGTTTTCTGTTAAGGTTTGCAAAAATGTTGTCCGTTTACGATATTTTGCTTTGTTTTCGAGATACAAGCCATTTTACAAAATGGCGATATTTTAAAATGTCCAGTATCTCCAAAACTAAGCGAAACTAAGCGAAATAGAGCAAAACGGACAATATTTTTGCTCCATTGGAGTAATAATATACATTTATAATATAAATAGGCTAGGTCCAAGAGAGATCACGAGTGATAATTTTTTTAAAAAACAGCCACACGGTGATTTCATTATTTTACTTATTTACGTGATAATACAAACATAAACATATGTTATCGGATAATACAGAGTTAGTTCCTCGTTCCATTTCGAAATGGAACGAGGAACTAACGTATTCAGTGTTGCAATTTACATTTTTTTTGTAAACGAATGCTTTTTTTGCTCAATTGTCATTAGTTTTTCAGGCATTAGTGTGATTCGCATTAGCATTAGTAGGACAAATGCTAATGCCAAAAAAATTTCATTACAATTAAATGGTAATAACATTTTTATGGCATTAGCATTAGTTAACTAATGCTAATGAAATTCCAATGCTAATGAAAAAATCCCAAGTATGATGCTGTCATAGTTTCAACTTTATTTGCCAATATTTCCACTAGAGAGCGCTTTAGGGCAAACAAAAATCGCAAACATTTCTTAATGAAGCATGGTTTTATATATCCGGAAAGTTTGGCTGAAAAATGTCCAGCGGATCTATAACGTGCCATTAATGAGTTAAGTGTCACCCATAAATAACGATGTTTTAAAATACATTAAAGACATTGACGCCTTAATGTATGCATTTAAATCCAATTTTAGTTTTAAAAGCCAAAAAAAAAAAAGATTTCCCTTATAAGCCTTATACAACATACGAGAGAAAATAACACCCACTTTGAAGAACAGAACATTTTATTTCAAAATGAACTTTAATTTATAGAAATCGCAACGGCACACTATAAAATACTGATACACTAAAATTTTTGACTAAAGTTGTAGTATCTAAGAATCTAAAATATGGAATCCAAAAAAAAAATGTTATATGGCAACATACCAAAGAATTTACAAATTTTAAATGACAAACATAAATTCAGATTCCAGATCCTTTAGGTTTCCGAAAGAGGACGTCATGAAAATTGCAAAAAACTTTAAAATTTGACTAAAGTATCTTTGCAAGATTTATAGTCAATCTCATATATTAATAAAAAAAATAAAAAAATGCACATTTCGAGATATGGGCGTTTTAACTCAAGACCCCAAAAAATTACCCTAGACACTTCCCTGAACAAAAATATGCATATAATTTTTAAGAGAACATTTTAATCTAAAAAATAAGGCCATCACGAATTTTATATCTTGTTACAGTTATAGTCCAATTTGTAGCGATATTTAAGTAAATGTTTAACGTTGTTTGCAATTTTAAAGACGTCGTATTTCGGAAACATAAATTGTCTGGAATCTGAAATTTATGTTTCGTCAATTTCTTCTCAAGTATGACAGTTATAGTAAATTTCATTGAACGGACATGGCCGATTTGACAATGGCATTTTTGACTGAGTTGACATGTTTTCACTCTCATAAAAATTTTGAGAAAAAATTTATCGCAAAAAAAATTATTAAAATAAAAAATGTCTAACAAAATTTACCAAAAAAAAAAATTCAACGAAAAATTTAAGATGGAAAAAAAGTTTTGTTAAATAAAAAGTTTTCTAAAAAAATATTTTGTGATTTTTCTATCGATGTATTTTTTAAAATTTTATAAAAAAAGTGGAATTAAACTCGAGAAAAAATTTTGGCTGAAAAACATTTTAAGAAAAAAAAAAAAAAAATCACAAAAAAATACTTTTGCAAAATCGTAAAAAATTCTAGGAAAAACATTTGGGGGCACAAAATTTATAAAAAAACGTGTGGTCACACAAGTCGACTGTGCCAAGTTTTTTATACCCTACGCCCAGTGGGATGAATATTAATTATTTAAAGCTAGGTTAAAAAAAATTCGAAGACTTAATTAAAATTTCGTAGATAAAATTGCGTATAAAAAATTTGCTTAAAAAATTTAGACAAATAAAAATTTTCTGTAGAACGAATTACCAGGTGATTTTGGCAGAAAAAAAAATTATAAAAAATTTTGCGAAAAAAAATTAATTTTGCGGAAAAGAACTCAAAAAAAGTTTTGCGAAAAAAAATTGCATTTTTTGTGGAAAAAAATGGTGTAAAATCATTTCGTGGAAAAATAATTGGAAAAAAAAAATTCTAACAACAGTTGCTTGTTGCCTTCGAAAAAGTTTTGATTTTATAATTAGGTTTACAAATCAGCCAATTTATACACTAAGGCAGATAAATTCTCATAAAGTTCGTATTGTTTTTTGTTTGTAATGTCTCTGTTTGAGTTAAGCCAATTATCGTTTTCTATTTCTGACAACTGAAGATTTGGGTGATGCCTATGAAATAATTGTATCATGAAAATGATTAAACCATTTGAAAAGCAATTCAAAAAGTTTGTGAAAAAATTTAAGTTTTGCGAGAAAAACTGCATTTTGCGTGGAAAAAAGTGGTGTAAAATCACTTCGTGGAAAAAAAATTTGTAAAAAAAAATTTTTTGTTTTAGTTTTGAATTTGATTTTATAATTAGGTTTACTAAATCAGTCAGTTTATACACTAAGGCAGACAAATGCTCATAAAGTTTGTTTTGTATGTTGTATGTAATGTCTCTGTTTGAGTTATGCCAATTATCGTCTTCTATTGCAGAGAACTGAAGATTTGGGTAATGCCTATGAAACAATTGTATTGTCTATCATGAAAATGAGTAAACCTTTTGAAAACGACAAATAAAATCTAATAAGACAATATCATATTAGATTTTGGACTTGAGGTAGAACAATATTATAACTAAATATTTTGAAATATAGCAAGTCCAAAAAAACAAAAATTAAAATATTTTTGAAAAAAAAAATTTACAAAACAACGTTTGCAAAATAGATTTTGAAAAACATTTTGACAAAAAAATCTCAAGACAGCAAAAACCCCACAGGAAAAAACTTTCGAGGAAATGGGCTTTTTTCCAACAAAATTCTTTTTCTTCTAACTTGGTAGTTTCATCGATGCATTTAATCGATGGCATGCCATATGCGCGAATCATTTCAAATATGAAATAAAGAATTTTTTCTGCCGAAACAAATTCTTGGAAGTTGTTTTGCAGCATTAAAATATTCCGAGGAAGTTGTTTTGCAGCATTAAAAAAATGAGTCCTTCCTATGACAAGCCAATGTTAAATTCATCGATGAAAATGCTCGATTAGAATCATTTCTTGGCAGAACAGTTTTTGCTGGGTTGTTTATGATGAACCTTATTGATTTCAGATCAGTCATTCTTTAAAATATTCAGATATTTTGCTGAAAATTCGACAAAAAATATAAAATTTTGTGAAAAAAATTTTGAGCGTAAAAAATTGCGTATAAACATTTCGTAAAAAAAAAATGTTCCAAAAAGGTTTTGAAAAAAAAATTCTCGGTAAAAAATTTGAGAGAAAATAATTATGGGGAGAAAAAACGTTTACAAAATAGATTTTGTAAGAAACATTTTGACAAAAAAAATCTCAAGATGTCAAAAATACTTTCAGGAAAGAAATTTCGTGGAAGTGGCCTATTTTGCTGATGAAGAAGCCTATTAATTTCGGATCAGTCAGATAAAGTGCCCATATAATGTACCCCTAAAAATTGTCTTTTTTGCTTATTCGCACACACAGAGAAATAAAGTGCCAACCGAATTAAAAAGTGTATATTAATAGTAACAACTTATAAATTCAGTTAGTACAACGACATTTACAATCGATTGCTCAATATTTCTGGTGCTGCAACAAAAACTTAGTTGTCTTTAACGCGAAAACTAATTTTATGTTGTGCCAACCATCTGAAATTCGTAGTAACCGAATTAAAGTCGTAGTAATCGAATTTCAGTTGGCAAATAGCTAAATTTTTCTCTGTGTGCACGATTTTTTCCTATATCGCTTCACAAACAAATTCTTTTTAATTTGGTTAAGATCAGTTCGTGTTTAGTGCCCGTATAAAAGTCAGCCCAAAATTAGACCTTTTACTTATTGGAACGCTACAGTTTGTTAAAATTAAAATATTTCAATGAAATTTGCTGACTGACTTATAGTATGTATGTACAAGGTGGCGCAAAAATAACCTTCCGATGTTTTTTGGCTGTAATTAAAAAAAAAAAAATGAAAAACTTTGATTCTTCTTGTGGATTATTTTTATTTGGTATTTTAATTTTTTTTACATCAAGTCGAGAATATGATGTCATGTAAATGGCCGCCGCCATTTTCCATCACTTTGGCCAAAACTTCCGGCGATAGGTCCTCACATTCTTGACGGATATTGTCTTTAAGAGCTGCAAGAGTCTGAGGCTTGTTGACATAAACCCGCGACTTCAAAAAGCCCCACAAAAAGAAGTCTGGAGCGGTCAAATCAGGCGATCTTGCTGGCCAGTGCAAATCGCCAAAACGGGAGATTAGGCTCCCGGGAAATGCATCCTTCAGCATATCGGTTGTGGCACGTGCAGTGTGTGCCGTTGCACCGTCCTGTTGGAACCACATGTTTTCCAATCCCAATTCATCAAGTTGCGGCAAAAAGAACTCGTTGATCATTGCTCTGTAGCGCTCACCATTCACAGTAACCGTTTGGCCCGCGACGTCTTCGAAGAAAAAAGGTCCGATGACTCCTCCAGCGAAAACAGTACACCATACAGTGACTTTGAGCGGGTGTAATGGCTCTTCGTGGGTTACACGCGGATTTTCAGTGCCCAGAAGCGTAAATTTTGCTTATTTACGTACCCGCTAAGACGGAAATGGGCCTCATCACTCATGATTATTTTTGATGAAAAATCATCTTCCTCTTGGTGGTGATTAAGGATGGCTTGAGCGTATGTTACTCGCGATTGGCGGTCAGCAGCTAACAGCTGATGCACCGTCTGGACTTTGTACGGAAACATCTTCAAATATTGTACCAAAATTCGCTGTAAAGACCGTCGACTGATACCCATTTGCGTGGCACGTCGTCTGGTCGATGTCGACGGCGCTTCCATGATATCCTCGGCTACAGCAGCAATATTCTCTGCAGAACGGCTACTCCGGGGTCTGCCACGCCTGGCAGCATCTCGTGTTGTGCCAGTCTCTTCGAGGCGAGCGGCTAAACGTCGCAGTGTTTCACCAGTAGACGTTGGACGGCCAGGAAATCTGCGACGAAATTCACGTTGTGCCAAAGTCACCGACCGATTATTGGTCAAATAAATAGTCACCAATATTCCGCGTTCTGGAGCAGTGTAGCGTAACATTGTTTATTAACGTGTATTTCGCATGTGTTTACTACACAAATGTCAAAACAGAACTGACATTAGGGGCCAATCGCAGAATTTATAGCATTTTCTGATAGGAGGATTACTTTTGCGCCACCTTGTATATCTGCGCAAATATAAAGCTTGTGAATTTTGGTAAGAATCGGTTTTTGTTTTAACCCCCCATAAATTGGTTCTTTTGCTTGTTCGCAAAATACTATGATATTTTAATAGAATTTGGCACAGAAGGAAGCCTGTTGCTTTTGGATAAGATCGGTTGATGTTTAGGTCCCGTATAAGGCCCTCCAAAAATTCGGTCTTAATATTAAGACATTTTGAAAAAATTTGGCAAAGTCGAAGCATTTAGAACTTGGTTAAGATCAGTCCATTATAAGACATAGTGCCATATAAAGTCCCCCCGAAACTATCTCGGCGTAAACTTTTTTACTCCTTCATATCTTTTTTTTCAGGGTAACTAAAATTCGTTTATGCTGTTTAGAAAATTGTTTCCATTTAATTTTTTTTTTGTTTGCAATATTTTATTTTTGGACAGTTTCCCATAAGTTTAAAAATATATAGGAGTTGTCTTTATGAAGAGCTCAACACATTATTCATTCAGTGTGTATGTAAGTCAGTAGTAGTTGTAACACAAATTGAGTTATTTTTAAAACTTATTCTTAATATGCTTAATTTATTATATAAAGTCAAGTAAATTAGCATAGATTTCATAACTGGTTTAAATAAGTTTAAATTACATGCGATTATTTAAACAAACAATTTAAATTATTTCAAAATTTAAATATATATTTTCAACCCCTCAAACCATGCTTTAAAAACTTAACCACTTAAAATTAACCAGAAAATTATGCTATAAAATATTTTTCAAAATTTTGTTTAATGAAAATTTTGAAAACTAGTTTAACTTATATGCTACAAAAGCTAAATTCCCCATAATAGGATGATCACGTATTTAAAGTTTTAAATATTATATTTTTTGCAGAGCTTATTGTCAGGGACAGGAACTTAATGCTCTAAAAAAAGTGTGTTTAAGGCGCCTAGCATATGCATCAAAAATCTCAAAATATTTAGTGCATATTTTAAGAATTTTGATGCATATGATGCAGCTTAAAAAATATGAACTTAAATTTTTTTAAATATTATTCAATAAATAGAAATTTTTTTTTTATATTTTCAAACGTAAACTTGAATTTATTTGTTCTCATAAAGTTTTGAACACACAAAATGACCGCTCAATGTTGACGGTTGTGATCGCTGCTTGTTTAAACGATGTTAATTTCTTTGCTTTATATGGATTTTCTGAATTTGTAAGTTAGGTAAACCAAGCCATATCCATTAGGGTGGAGTGAAAATGGCCAAAAAAATTTTTTTTTAATTTTTTTAAATCTCCTGTATTGTTAATCGACGACCCTATAGAACAACTTTATTCATGCAAAATATCAAAGCTTTACGACTTTATTTAAAGGTGGCGCACAAAGAGTGAAGTTTGAGAAAAATATACAAGGTACTCGTAATACTACTACTTTTTAAGTTGTAGTAAAGTACCATTAAAAAATCTCTATTTCCCACCAACGTTGTCATTTTAGTTCTTTTCTGGCTAGATCTAGATTATATTTCATCTAGATATTACAAAATCGCTATTTTGCATCTAGTCGGAAATTTTCGCTATTTTTTATTCTTCTGTACAGTTTTTATCCATTTTTTCCCTACTCATTTATTTTTATTTCTCGGTATTTTTTTTTTGGCGTTTTTTAAGTTTTATCATTTTTTTATATGCACATTTTTTGAAGTACCAAAACTTCAACAATGTGCTAATTTATAAAAACAAAAAACCAAACCGTTTCAGAATCGGAGGAAGATGATATTTGCCTGAATGAAAGGACAAGAAAATCTCTAAAAGAAAAACCAAAAGAAAATAAACAGATGAGACATAAGTTGCAAAAACTTGCTTAAGCATGTGACAGAACCGGAGTTTCAGATCGATCTGCAGCATTTATTGCTAACACAGCAATGCTTGATTTAAGCGTTATAGGTGCCGAAAACTCATCAAGTGTAATAGACCGTCAAGAGAGAAAAAGAGTGCGCAAAAAGCTGAACTCTATTGGTTGCGAAAAAATTCTGACGGCCATTTATTTTGACGGTCGTAAAGACATAACTTTAGTTATGACTAATAATGAAAATGGTTCACATCGGAAGACTATTACTCAAGAACATATATCTATGATATCTGAGCTCAATTCAGAGTATGTAGGCCATTTATCGATAGATTCAGGAAAAGCAGCAAATATTCAGAAGAATATTGTTGGCTTTATGGAAGAAAAGTGGAAATTATATTCATTTTTGGTGGAAATCGGATGTGATGGAACGGAACGGAACAATGGCTTGTGTGTTTATTGCACACAAATGAATTATTACTTCACCATTTGTTTTTAAGTCTCTATGGAACGACCACAGGTCCTAATAGCTTTTCCGGTGTTATAGGGAAAAAACTCGTCAATTGCCTTGATTTTAAACCAGAAGCTTTCGAAACGATTCCCACAGAATTGCCGGATGTTAATATTAATTTGTTAAGCACTGATCAGAAATACCTATATGAAATATGTTCCATTTCGTCTGGCTTAGTATCACCAAGTTAAGCTAGTAGAGACCCAGTAAAATTAGCACACTCTAGATGGTTAACTTGCGCCAATAGGATTTCTCGTTTGTAAATTGGTAATGCTAAACCACCAGATAACCTAAAGCAACTAGCACCAACATGGTTTGACCTAAAGTCAAGGCCATCTTGTTAACACGGTCCAGTTCATATTTTAAACGTGGTTAAAAGAAGTTTAAACTTAAGAGATGACCTTAAAAGTATGGTTTTAAAAACTTAGCAAGAAATTCATATTTCGCACACCCAGAAAATATGTTGTTGGCTGTGCTACAAGATGATGCGTTACAAATAAGAGAATTGGCTCTTCGAAGAGTGTTAAAAGTCAGAAAAGGAACTACCACAGATAAGGTTCGCGAAATATGTCTTCCAGAGCTTCAAGTAAATTCGACAAATTACTATGATTTGATAGACTGGGTGACTTTGGAAGAAACAGAACCTCTAATTAAATATACTAATACAGAAATTTTAAAGTTGATGTCTTCGGAAAACAACTTTCGTGAATTTTAAAAGTTTCCTTGCCATACTGAAGCAGTAGGAAGGTGTGTCAAGCTCGTCACTGAAGCTTCAAATTTCTATCTGTCGATCAGAAGCAAGAGATGGTTTCATTCGCTCCAGAATAAAAGCAAGACAAAATATAACATTTTTTGAGACCAAATCTCAATTTTTTCAAAATTACTATTTTTTTTGTTTAATAATAATTATTTATATTAAATGTACTTATGTTAGCAAATAAAAAACTGAAACAATTTGAATTAACTTTATATAAAACAATTTTAAACCAAATTACTTTTATTTCAATAAATAGTCTAATTCAAAAACTTAAAGTCTTCTGCGACACCTCAAGACCTTGAGCTAAATTTTTTTTTCAGTATGTTTAAGACTATGGAGCATCGATTCATAGTACAGAAGAAACAAAATTGGAAAAATAAAAAAATTTGAAATAATAAAAGTGATGTTTTTACGAAAAACTAGGAAAAATTCAATAAAAATATGCATTTAAAGCAAAATAAATGAAAATATGCATTTAAAGCAAAATATGCACTAACAAATCGCTGCCATTTTTACTCAAATTCTGTGATTCGCAAAGATATTTAGTTTCACCTGTTCCCAGCCTTGAGGAAAAAAACATGCATTTGCATGAACTTCCGGTTCCTGCTCATTACTCTCTAAATGCCAATTATCGTTAAACGTATTTACATATTCTATTGGACCAAGTACAGAGGTAGTCACACGCATACATATACATTTATAAATACATATACTAGGGTGGGTCAATTTTATTTTTTTTTTTTATCAAAAATCGTAAAGCAAAAACATAAACTACAATGAATTCTAAGAAAATTTTCAATCGACATGGATATAAACTGCTCTGTGGAAATGTGGAGGTCACAGGACAAGTTACGGAACAGATGTAGGATAGCTACATTCAAACTGTTCCTGTTTCACCAGTCACAGGGCTAGTCCTTTCAGACCGGTACTGTTTTCACCGATCACAAGATAGATATCGGGATCTTTGGACCAGTTCAGTTTGCACCAGTCACAAGACATTTCCTTGCATTCAACTGATAGTGTGTGATATTCTTTCATGTTGACTGGCGTGGTATAGGGATCGATTTTAGGCCAATGGTTGCTTGGGGAAATTTTCTTACAATTTAACGTAAATTTTATTCTTTTTTAGTTCTTTAGCATTTCAAATTGATTGGTATAGGGTTCAATTTTAGACCTATGGTTGCTTGGGAAAATTTTCTTAGAATTTCGTGTAAATTTTATTCTTTTTTAGTTCCTCAGTCTTTTAAATTGATCTACCCTAAAATTTACAGATATTAGTTTCTGTGGTTTCTCTTCATTGATAACACAACATGACAAATCCTTTAACTAACCAGTGTTACCACCTTTACGCTATTAGGATTAGTATTTTTGGTGGCTGTTGGGAATTTTAGTATTTATGTCTGTTGTATCGCTGTATGTATTAGTGTGTGTTATGTATATGTGTGTGTGTGTTTAAACATTAATTTAATGTTTGTTATGACTCTCAAGTGATGCCATAACTACAAATGTTGTTTTAGTCATGCGATTATTAATATAATACCTGATGTTGTTTAGTTGGCTGAATGAATGAATGAACGAATGGTTGGTTGTTATTTAACACGAAACTGACGGCATTATTTCTACTAAAACGTATGTTAGTTGTTATCGATATAAATAAAACAATAATTGCTTTAATGAACATTTACGAGTTAATTTTATAGTTTATATTTTGCAAAATTACTTTAATTTAAACAATTTTGAAAATTACCAGAGTAAAACAAATTATATATATTCTTATGCTTTTTCATCTTAAAATATATTATAAAATGTGATTATGTATGGTGTCATGCATGGCCATATCGTATTATATGCCTCGTATGTGCTTCCATATATAAATTAGACTAGAGTGGCACTATGCACCGCGACCAGAAGTTGGTATTTTGTGCAAAAACACAAAATATATATTGACCTTTATAAAATTAGATACACAGTGCAACACGAAAAAAAATAACCATATACGGACACCACTACGTGATAAAAGACTAAAAAAAAGACCCGTGTCTCCCAATTTTTCCCAAAGTCATATCCTCTTTTGTTTATGGGCCGCCAAAGATTTGGGGCCTCGGTATCATTTTCGCAAAAAAGTGATCATTTTCTCAGGCTCATATCTTGCAAACCGTTCAGAATTTCGTTATTAAGAATCATCTCTAGGAAGTTTATATGTTCTAGAAATTTGTTTATTGAGATCTTAGGTAAATTTTTGTAGTTGATTGTTTCCTTGAATTTTGAACGGTTTGCTACCTATGGACCTGAACACGGGAAAAAAGGTAAAAAAAATCGAATTTTTTTAAGTTTTTTGCGATTTTGATCTGGAAGGTGAAGTTTTTTGATTTTATATGTTCGCAATTTTTGTTCTTTATGACAAGAGCTACAACTTTGCCATAGAGAGTAAATCGAAATTCTGAACGGTTTGCAAGATATGAGCCTGAGAAGATGATCACTTTTTTGCGAAAATGATACCGAGGCCCCAAATCTTTGGCGGCCCATAAACAAAAGAGGATATGACTTTTTCTAGTCTTTTATCACGTAGTGGTGTCCGTATATGGTTATTTTGCCATGACTTGAAAAATTACACACAGTGATATTAATCATATAAAGTGTTCTACCGAACTCACTTTTTTTTGACGAATTCGTAGTCGAACTTCGGTCAGATTTTCAATATTCGTAACTGAACTTCTAAATTCAATTTTTAATTTGAATAAAATGTGAAATTCGGTTCATTTTGACAACGAAATTGGTTTAAAGCAAAACAAAAAATATTAAAACATGAATAAAGGCAGAATTAGTTTGTACATTCTGTTCTGTTACGAATCAGCTGTTTTGTTTCTGTTCAATTGAAAGTCTGTATGTGTAGTTAGTTTTCACTTTTTCGTTCTGTTCTGTTGCGGACAAATCTATTGAAAATAGAATTCAAAGTTAAGTGACAGCCTAAAGTGCGTATGTATTGGTTTGTTGTGAAATCTTTTTCTCAATATTTGAATCAGGGATGATAAAGTTGGTACTATAGTACTTTTTATGGTACTATATGAACCTCAGATGTACAAATTTGTCTATGTATGTATTTCTTGGTCCCTTTAAACCTCAATAATTATTAATTCGATTTGCAGTCCCATATGAACAATGAATTAATTTGGAACCAAACGCTGTGAATTCAATCACATGAATTCACTGAGTGCGACTGATTACAGATTATTATATTAGAGTTTTAGTAATCGATTAAACGAATTATTGAATTCAATCACTGAGGGTTATAATTATTAACTAATTTTGATTTTCAAAAAAGTAAATAATAAAAATCTTATAAAAATGTGAAATTGACTATTAGCAGCGTGTTTTTAAAATCGAATGAGTTCACAAACAAGTTATGTTTGCAACCAATCACAATGATTAAATGCGCAAAAAACTGTGAGAAACGTAATTCAATACAGCAAGATATTAGTAGCACATTCAAAAAATATTAAAAATTTGGTGAATTTAAGAAAAAATCTAAAAATTTTAATAATTTTTTATATTAATATCGGCTAATTTTCTTAGTACGCACTGCTCATTTTTTCATAGCTTTATGTACATTTTTGCGAAAAGTTTGGTATTGAAAATGAGCAAAATCGGTCCAGCGTTTCAAAAGTAATGAGTGACAATATGAAAGTACCTCTAAATTTTCCATTCAAATTGGTGTATAATGGACTGTATATTATTAGAATTCATTGTAGTGTCTGGTGTATAAAATATAACGTCATATTTTTCCACCAGACGCTAATAGGTGAATAATATTTAAAATTCAGCGCAAATTCTTTTTACTCCACAAAAAAATTTTTTTCACCTCAAAAATAGTTTTGTTACCTAAAAAATGTTTTTCACCACACAATTTATTTTTTTACATCCAAAAAAGTTTTTCACCTCAAAATTTTGTTTTCGCCTCTTAACATATTTTTTTTTTTAATATATTTTTGTTGTTTCATTTGTAATTGTTCATTTTGGAGGGTACAAAGACAAAAATTGGTAAAACCAAATTTATGCATGCACTTGTTGTTTGTTAATTTATATCTAAATATTTTTTTTATGATTTGGATGCCGAAAAAGTACCATTTTATATGCAGGTTGGTACTATTTTAGAATCGCATTTATCGTCCCTGATTTGAATGTTTTTGGTTGGATTTTCTTTTACTTTGTAAAATAGCTGATTCCTTTTACAGAAACAGTAATTACAAAATATTACCTACAGAACAGAACGACACAGAACGGCAACAGAAAGTAACAACTAATGAGGCCTTAAATCGAAAAAGGCTGAACATGCCCGAACATCACTTGTTGGCAGAACTCCGAAGCCGAGTACTCGGTCGGACACAAATCATATATGATATACATAATAAGATATGATAGATCTCTTATATAAAGGGTTCGCCAAATAACTTTTTTTTTTTTGAACTCCTGAACCAATTGGACTTTGTATGGCGTCATACCAAGGTCTTTATGCAAAATTCGTCTTAAAGATGTCTCCGAAATGTTCAATTATTGAGAACGACGGTGAATTGATGTTGATGGCGCTTCACGCACACTTTCTGCCACAGCAGCAATATTCTCGGGTGTACGCACTGTTTTTGGCTTTTCACGCTTTTGTTTATCGATGAGGATGCCAGTTTCTTTCACTTTTTTCACAAGATAACGAACATACGGACCATATTCGGCCAGCGGAAGGATAAAACTAATTATCTGTCAAATCAGACATGAGCTAAGTGTTACCATTCACGAAATAAGCACTAGTTGAAAAAAAAAAACGTTAGATGGCGGACGCTTTATAATAATCAGGGCAAGTATTTTTTGGCACGAAAAAAGTTTAAAATGGCAGGCAAAATAGCAAGAAAAAACCATTAAAAATGGAACAAGAAATGACAAAAATGGCAAACCTTTATTAAATTTTGATTGCATAGTAAAATCATGTGCCTTTTCAAGTTATCAAAAAGAAACGAACTACTATTGTCACTTAATTCACATAAAATTGAAAATGGTGGACAAAATTTTTTGTCGGTTTAGCTAAACAAAGTTTAACTGACATCCCAACAACTAGGCCTGAAATGTTAAACTTACCTTTAGAAATACTGCTTTACAATATGCAATAAGTAAATTGACATCTTCAAAATTTAAACGTATAAAGTCTGCTACTCTACAATCTGGCAATTTTAAGGTAAAATGGGTAAAAAGGGCATTTTTATAGAAAAAAAATCTAAAAAATATTGCAAGAAGGTAGGAAATTGTATTTTTATGGCAATTTGAAGTAAAAATGTCATTTTTGGAAAATAATTAAAAAAATGGCAAATGCAGTTTGTGGGAAATGCCAAAAAACTTGCCCTAATAATAATACATTCTCATATAAACACACAGAGAAGTAAAGTGCCAACCGACATGAAAAGTGTATTTTAATGAAAGCAACTTATAAATTCAGTTAGTACAACGATATTTACATTAGATTTTACAATATTTTGGGGGTTAGAGCTAAAATTCAGTTGAATTAAACGAATTTTGTTGCGAAACCAAATGAACTTCGTAATAACAGAATTTAAGTCGTATTAACGGAATTTTAGTTGGCAAATAGCTAAATTTTTCTCTGTGTATAACACAATACGTAGTCATATATGCTAACATATAAGCTATATAATTTAAGATATAATAATATATACGGTCCTATTAAAAAATTTTTTCTGTGTCATATAAATAATGCAATTCAAGATAAAATTATAAAACTATGACGTTTATATTAACAATTTAGTTCGAGAAATGATTATATATGATGCAACATCATTAATATATTCTATGCATAATTATATAGTGTTATATATAACCCCATACATAATTATATATGCGCATAGTTTAGACTATTATTCTTTAATTTTTTTATATTTTAATTATATATAATATATGTCATGGGATAAAGTTAAATCCGATTTAATCTCAAAATATCTCATTCTATCTACCAAAATTTACTTATCTTTTTAGATGTAATTAGATCTAAGTAGATCTAAATTAATCCCACGGGATATTTTGGGATCTATTAGTATCTTAAATTAGATATTTTTGATTCAACAATTTCCAGATAAATTTTGATCCAAATTAATCTGGTAATACATTTGAGGGATCTAATCGGATATTATTCTATATCCCACTTTTGAGATAAACTTAAATAAAAATACATATCGATCTATATCAAATGATACCGTTGTCAAATGACTATGACATTGATTTAATTATGATTAATTTTTTTTATATAATTACATATTACTCATACGCTTTTTTAAAAACATATTTTAAAATATATAAATCCATAAATCCTTTCTTATATATTTTCAATATATTTTTCTCTATAATTTCCATCGTTATTATAGTATCGTTATGTTTAAAACATTAAATTCAGTTATTAAAGTAATGACGTTATTTCATGAATAAATACATCGACTAAAATTTTTTTTTCGTGAAATTTTTTCGCCAAATTTTTTCTCCAAGTTTTATTGCCGAAAAAATTGCTAAAAATATATCGTTTAAAAAAACTCAAATACAATTTTTCGCAAAATTTTTTCCCGAGATCTTTTTTATTCGAATTTTTTTACTGTGAAATAGCTTTCGCCAAATTTTTTTCTACAAATTTTTTTCTGAAATGTTTCTTCCGCAAAATTTTTGTTCGTGAAATTCATTCCTTGAATTTAATAAATAAAAAATCGTTTAATTGATGCACTAATAACAACAAAATCTTCTGTAAAATAAACAAATTTTCGTTTATTTTACGAACGTTTTTCTGATTTTGACAGTTTTTCGTATTTTGATGCATGTATTACACACAGTCACAAAATTAGAAAAAGTCGATTTGGTTTGCACAGCGATATATATTTTTAACAGATTTTGTCTCACAGTCACAAAATTAGGAAAAGTCAATTTGGTGTGAACCGCGATATATATTTGTAACAAATTTTGCTCCGCTGATTCCAAAACTGTTTCCAAAATTTAATAAAAAAAAATCGTTTAATTGATAATCTTTTGCAAAATTAACAAATTTTAGATTTTTCGTATTTTTATGCATGGATTGCACACGGTCACAAAATTAGAAAAAGTCAATTTGGTTTGAACCGCTATATATATTTTTAACAGATTTTGTCTCGCTGATTCCAAATCTGTTTTAAAAATGTTTGAGTTTTTAACCATTTTTGAAGTTTTGTACACAACACATCCGAACAGCTTAAAATATTTGTCCTGGTTCACACGCGGCAATTTTACTTGCGCAAGTTTTCTTCAATTCTCCTTTGAACTTGCTTTTGTGTTCACACAGGAAAAGTTTGTTTCAGCAATTTTCGTATATCAACCTGCAGCCAACTTCGTGTTGAAATTTACGGATGACAAAACAAAATAAACTCAAGACTTGCGCAAGTAAAATTGCCGTGTGTGAACCGGGACTTTTTATTACGGTGGTAGATACATTGAACTTTATTCTCTATAATGCGTTTAACATACGTTTCAAATTTGTTAATTATTATGGGCAAAAATTGCATTTAAAAAATACTCCACCATTAAAATGATCAAATATTACATTTTTAATAGTAGCCCAGGCCATGCATCCGACCAGTTTTAATATATTTTTTGGTCACGATATAAACTTTGAACTTTCGTTTTTTTAATGTCGCTGAAAAACATTAAACTTTGTAAACCAACTTTGTTTAAATTGCAAATCAAATATAAGCTATCTTGACAATTGTACGAAATTATAAATTTAACTAAATTTAGTTATAAAAAAAAAATTTTTTTTTTTTTGTAGAAGTCATTTGATAAATGCATCTTTACGCTATTTTAACAATCAGTTTTAAAAAATTTAATTGCGGTATCTACAAGAGTAAAGTGTTTTAGAATTACTCTTCTTTATTCTGAATCATTAGAAAACGTCAATGATAACATGCATCAAAAAGTGCCAAAACTTTAAACTTTAAACACGATTTTCTCAAAATTGTGGCATGATGGAAGAATTTGGATGTCGCATTTAGAATCAGAGCATCAGAGAGTATTCAAATCACACATCGGCATTCAAACCTAGGATACTTATCGAGGTGTTATTATCAGTATGGCGACTATTTAAAATTTGTCACAGTCTACCTTAAGGGGGGACATTACATTCGCGGCAGAGAAAACAGACCTTTTTTTTAAATTCATAACTCAGTCAAAAACAAACATTTTTCCAAATTTTTTTTTATTATTGTGGAGAATTAAACAAATTACAAGAAAAATAAATTAAAAAAAATATATATTTTTCACTCCAACATGGTTTTATAGAGCTCCAAACTGGCGGCAGAGAAAAAAAAAACGGGGCCTCGTGGTTGCAGCGCTGGGAGTCGCAAAAATTGTCCGATCTGGAAAAAAAATTCTTTTTTAAATCTTAACAAAATTGGTTATCGTATGACACGAGCTCTTTTTTTAATTTTTTTTTCAATTTTTGGTGATGTTCCAAATTTAAAAGTTTGTTTTTTCGAAAAAAATATTGACTTTAAAAATTCATAAAAAATCGAAAAAAAGAATTTTAAAAAAAAGCTCGTGTCATACGATAGCGAATCATTTTTAAAAAATACAAAAAAAAATTTCGTCAGAAAATGAACCCGCTAGTGCCTCAACCAGTACAAAAAACATGGTTTCGAGATAAACGCGTTCAAACGCGGTAGCAAGTAAAACAAGTATATACCAGCTGCCGTACGTAGGTAGCACAAAAATTAAAAATGCACTCTCACTAATCCGGCTGTAACTTTTGAACTCGTAGGAATGTTTTCATGAAATTTTTTTCTTTATAATCTTAAGAATACTTACTAAAATACAAAATTATAAAAAAAGTCGATTTCAAAAAACGGCCAATGTCATGTCCCCCCTTAATGCTGACAAGAAAAGTTCTCAAACTTATATTAAAAAAATATCTGCTAACAAATTTTTTAATTTCTAAAAACTGTGCTAAAAACAAAATCTTTCATTTCAAATCTAATTTTTAGCTGTCAATATTTAAGTTTTTTTTATGCAATTCGTTATTATGAACATGAAATAACTTTTGGTCACCAACATTTTTGTTTTAAAAACTTTTTCTTTTAGTTGACCTAAAGTACCACAATATTTGACTACTTATTTTAGTTATCATCCACCTGTTCGACTAAACAATTATAAAGTTTTGTGTATTTTTAGTTTCCGAATTTTTTATGACATAAAAGAACATAAAGGGAGTATGTTTTTTGGGGAAAAAGTTTATGTTAAATATAAAATGTTTACCCCTTTTAACAAAAATTTTTTTTGTTTATAAAAGTTAAACTACATACTAAATACAAATAAATATATTTATATTAAGTTCCCCCCGCCCTTAAAAAAAAACTACACTATTTTATAAGCATAACGGCTGCTACAAAAAAGTTGTCAGTACCAAACGAAATATATAAAAAAAGTGAATATACAAAAAAAAACTTATAGAACTCCTACTATCCGAGGACTACAAACTTTGATACCTAGCAAAACCATACATTACCAAATAATGGGTAATAATAATAATAATAATGGCAATAATAATGTATCGACATTGGGCTCTCAGCATTACAATACACCATACTTTACTGATTAATTTTACAGGCTTATGAGGCTAAAAGTAATGGGTGGACTCATTACCTAGTAGGGGGTTAAGTAACTGGTTACTTATATGATAACCGGATTCGGAAAGGTAATGTGTCTATACATAGATTTTCATAAACCAAAATCATAAAAAATTGTAACTAATATTTTTTTTTAATTAAAAAAAATAACGCTGGTCGCACTGAGATTCGAACCTGGGGCCTCTGATTTTTGGGCTAGAACTTTAGCAACTTACCTTTCGACACATATAGTAATGAATTACTTAAAAAGTAAATGAATTGTCGTGCTTAGAGTTTTCGTTTGTGGTGTTAATAATATATACCTTACCCTCATGCTTACAAAAAATTATTAAGTAATGTGTCTATAAATAGATTTTTAAAAGAATATTTTAATTATTACTTTACGTTTTTATTACATGCATTCTGTAATAGATGATTAGCAAGTCATTATTTAATGTTTTGAAATAATGTAAACGGTAATGATGTATGATTACAAGGTAACCCATTACTGTACAATTATTGGTAACTAATTACTTTCTGCTTTAAAATAATGTTGAAGATAATAAGTATACATTACAATGTAATGCATTATGTAACCAACTATTGATAACTCATTACTCTATGTTTCGAAATAATGCTGCATATAATTAGTATTCATGCATTATGTAATCGATGATTGGAAAGTCATTATTTTATGTCTGAAGGCATCATTACAAAATAATGCATTATGTAATATTATGTGTTGGAAAATAATGATACAGGTAAGAAGTATGCATTACAAGGTAATACATTACTTTCTCGCACCCATTAGTAAAATTTTCCTGGGTATGGAAGTGTTTAAAATATGGGAATTGTAAATTTCGTAGACTCAAAAAAAAAATAAGTTAGTTATCGCACCCATTTGCAAAGTTTTCCTGGGTATGGAAGTGTTTAACAAATGGGAATTCTAAATTTCGTACACTCAAATAAATAAGTTAGTAAAATGTCAGGTATCGTCCTTTTTAGCACATTTTTTGCTAAAATTATGTTTTCAGCTAAAATTTTTGTTATACTTATTCCACATTTAACTGTTTGGAACTAATGTGTTACTAATATTTTACTAATGTTTTACTAATTTATTTTGCTAAACAAAAATTATGTTGATAAGCACTTTAATAGTGTGGACGACAACCAGATTGAAAGATATATGCAGAATAAAGTAGATTGACAAGATGTATACTAAAAAGTATAACTCTTGTAAGACATATAAAAAAATCAACCATGGAAGATTTTTGCATCTGTTTTTCATACATAAAACAAAATTTTGGATTAACACAACTTAAATTGTGTATCGTCACCGGCTAGTGAAATGATTTGGCTATTATTTAAATTAAAGACAAAATAAAATATTTAAATTTAATAAAGATTAAATGTGTATATGTTAACTAAATGTTTATAGAGATTAATAATGTAGTGTGGTCAAATAGTAAACAAATATACGTTCAGGTAGACAGACTAAAGAGAAAGACAAGGACAAACATCTTAGGCAGTTTTTTATGTTTCCTTTTTGTTATTTTTCGTTTTTTTTTTATATACGGCCTTTTTAAAGATGCCATCATTTAGACAATCAATGATGTAAGTAGTTACAAAATAATTTTGTTTATGCTATATAGCCTTTAGTCTATAGTTTTGTAAAATTTATACACTTATTGTTAGGCCAAGAATGGGCAGATAAAGTATTGAAAAAGAAAATTTATATATTATTATTATTTTTTAGATATTACATTAATTCATGTCGTCAATGTGGGAATATGCACATTTTTATATTTTGTAACGTATTTTAAATTATCTTTAAAATAATGACAAAAACATGTTTAGGATTTTCAGCAAAACAATTAACTAAATTTTTGGAGTTTTTTCAGTCTACTAATATTCAGCAAAACTTTTGTAAACTTTTAGCATAGATTTTTAATCTTTAATCAACTAAGGCCGAGTTTTTGGGATGTAGATTCTATTTAAACTTAGGTTAACGAAGTCTGTAAATGGAAAACTGCTTCTTAAATGTGGTTTATTTTATTTTGTTATAATAAAGGACACAGTTCTAAACAAATTGTAGTGGTTCCGACAATTTTTTGTTCATAAACTTGTAAAAGTCATCTCGCTAATTTTTAGGAAAAGTTTTTGCTGACATTAGAAATTTTTCCTCAAGCACCCTCCTGATTAAAATTTTACTGACTAAGCAAAATTTTTGCTTTCGTAATTTTTTTAAGTGTACTTAATTTAAGTTTAAAAAAAAAAAATATTAATTTAAATATGTTATAATCATAGAAGTCAAATTTGGCATTTTTGCTTTTTTCTATATTTTTTTTTTGCATTCGTACTCATATTTGCTTATTTTGTCATTTTTTATAAAGATTTTTGAATTTTAAAATTGCCTTTTTAAAATTTACTTCGCTTAAAATGTGTCTTGTGTCGATATTGTTAGCTTTTTCTTTTAAACAGCCAATTTTATATTTTTTTTTAATTTTTAAATTTCAAAAAAATCGCCATTCTTTGTCTTCTTTGGTTATAATAATTAATTTAGCTACACTTTTTTTTGTCTTTATAAAATTGTGTCTGTAAGTAAATTGAAAAATTTGAATTTGGTTGAAAAGTTAAGCGAAATTTGCTGCAATATAATGGTGTAATGGTTAGCGCGTTGAACTGTTACACGGATGGTCCCGGGTTCGATTCCCGCTGACGACAACATCAATTTAGAAAAATAATATGTATGAGTTTTCTATCACTTATATGTATCGCTGCGCCCACCTTCGGTGTTCCCATATCACTTAACCATACCGAAGTAAAATAATGAATCAGGGCTATGAAACAAAAAGCTTCAATAAATTCGCCGACTCTACATAAAGTGGCGAGCAACAACTGTTCTAAGACTAATCATCTCGCGCAATTACAGTGTTGCCATGTTTGAAGCCCTTCATCTTCCACCACGTTTCATCTCTCCACTATTCCGTTTCCAAAGAAAGCAACACATTAATTAAGAGGAAGAATTTCCTAAGTGTTGCTTCTCCACAAAAAAAAAAAAAAAAAAAAAAAAAAAAAATGGTATAGACTCTTTATAGAGAAGAATATTTTTTTTGTTACTATTATTTGTTTTAAACCAATAAATTTTCTGTATAATATTGAGTACCTGAGATTTTCCATCTCTGTTTTAATATAAAATAAACTCAATGCAAAATTTGGTAAAAATTAAGTTTAAAATTATGTTTTTTTTTTGTTTTTTTCGTAGAAAAAAATATATTTGTTCATATAAAAGAGTTCACGTTAAAGTTGAAGCAAAATAAAACTACAAACTTGTGCTAAAAGCCATACACTACAGTTGTCAATAATACACCAGGAAATATTTTTAATAGAATTTTTTTGACATTAAAAAAAATAAAATTTAATGAGTGTTTTTAAAAGTTTTAGAACTTTTTCGATTTAAAAAATTGATTTACTGAAGTTTTTCGAAATCAATTTCATTTGGATTAGTAAATATTTTAAACTTAAAAAAACAAAAATTTTAGTTAAATCATTACTAAATTAAAAATTATTCCAGTTAAAATAAACTCATGTTATACCACTCATCGATCCCGTTGAAAGTTTTTGACGAAATTTGGTAGAAATATGTTATGGTGATGTTATGTCTGAATAAGCTTTTTCTGAAGTTTCTTATACTTATTGTGCCCTCTAGCGGTTGTATTCCCAGTTTAAATTCAAACTTTGGCGCTTTGTATGTTTTTAACGGGTTAAGATTTTTTTTTTTTTAAATACTATTCTTGACATTTTTTTTAATTATTAATTTATAGACAGAACGCCGGTTTTATAAAGGTAAATGCTGATTTGGTTAGGAACGTATTGAGAAATTTTTTGAATGTGAAAAATTTGTCCATACGTTCCTAACCAAATCAGCATATTACCTTTATAAAACCGGTTTATTGTCTATATATTAATAAAAAAAATAAAAAAATTGTCGAAAATAGTATTTTTTAATTAATTTTACGGCGAAACTGGCAGAATAGTTTTTAATTTTTTTTTTAATTTTTTACATAGTTAAGACCTCAAATTACCACATGCTTTTTACTGCGTCATTATATCTCCAACCTATCCAAAATTATCGGACCTTAAATTTAGGTATTGCTTTAAAGCAATGGCAGTGTAAAATGTGTTAATTTATTATTTCAATATTAGATCGAACTACTTCATTGGTAGACCATCTCGTATGAGTGTTATTAAACACATGCAATTATAATAACTCATACGCAACGTATGCAAGAAAATTAAAATTTGAGGCTTCCATACCAATTTCTGAGATACAGGAAAAAAAAAATAGCATTGGCAAACTTAACCCTTTACCCCGCAAGCCCGCCTTCTGGCGGCGTATTTTAGATTGTCCATAAGTGCGCCAAATGAGGTTTTTTTTTAATAATAATTTAGACTATTTCGATAGAAAACAAAATTTATAAAATATTTTGTGCAATTATTTTTTTGTGTGCTTGTACACTAGGGTGTTTCATTTTTTCCAAAGATGCGTTTTTCATATGACTTTGCTTACGCCCCGAGTCTCGGTAATATAAAAGTCAAATATACCAAATTTTAAGAATATTGGATGACATTTAGAGGTTGCACACTTTGACCAGATTTGTAGAAATAAACAAAAAAATGCGATTTTTCAATATTAATTACTTTTAATAGAAAAACTACTATAGAAATATCAATTTTTAAATAATGTCAAGACTAAAATATGATATGAATAGTAATATTTTGGTAAAAGAAATGTGTATGTACTAATTAACTTTGAACGACGTTATCTCTTCTTTTGTTCGCTTGGTGACGACTTTTCTGTGATGTTCGACTACCCGCAACAAGAATTGTTTTTGTTGCTCGTCCCTTACCGATTCGTTAAACTTTTTTATCATAGCAATTCCTCTTTCTGCTGTATCATTTACTACGTTAAGGGTATTCACATGTATTCAAAGAGTATCAGTGAAGTATTCTTTGGCGTCTTGGATTCCAAAAATGTTGAAGAACATCTTTGTTTTATTGGTGATGAAATCCCTGAGGCTGTTTCCTTCAAACTCTATGGTTTTACCTTCTAAACGGTTCGTATCATTTTTATTTCTAGGTTCTGTTTCCAAATTTCGAATCATATTTTCTTTCTCATATTGAGGAATACGTTCGTCACAAAAAGCTAAACCGACGTTTGTTTCCGACAGATACCAAAGATGCCTTTTAGCAACTGTGAGAGCTAGGATATTGTGAATGTAGTTTACCATACGCACACGTTGTTCTTCGACATAGTTGTCAACGGAATTTTCTTCATCTAGCATTGTCGTATAAACAGTCTTATCTAGTGAAGTCCACAAGCTTCGGAACTTTTGAAATATAGAAATGTTTGGACCTTGGCACTCATTAAACACTCCTTTCAATATGAGTTCATGGGTGTGATGACGGCAAGCCAACTACATCAATTTTCGACCGAACTCCGTTTCAATTCTTGTACATGATCCTTGGATCATGCTGTAGTATCAAAAGATATGTCAATAATATTATCACGTAACCCAAATCGATCTATTTCCAGAAGAATAACTTGCGCCATCTGTTCACCAGTGCCTTTTCGGGCAACAGGTACGTCAAGCATATGCTCAAAATCATTTCCAGTCACCAGAACTGCAACTCTATCTTCCAAAGTTTTGATACTGCCTTGGACAACTGAAGGCAATAGCTTACTATCCCAATGCAAAACCAAATGGGGAGGATATTCAAAAATTGAATCTTCGATTTTTTTGGCCATTTTTCATTTATTGATTGTATCGGTAAACAGTAGCTGGAGATACAGATATGTTTGCAACATCGTGGCCAAGGCTCTTTGCAGTTGCTATAAACAAAGTACTTGCTTGTCGAATAGAAAGCTGTTCTCGGTGCCAAGTAGAAGTGAGCGTTTGATTAGGAGGTTTCAATCTACGAATTGAAAGAGACTTTTTCGTTGCTGGAATAAGAAACTCCACTTCTTCGTCACTAGGTCCTGATGATGATTCAGACGAGTCTTAAAGAATAACTGCCTTATTGGTTTCGGCAATAGATGCGTTGTGTTTATTTTTATATGCATTACATTTGCTTTCTTTTGTACACCTGCTTCTTATTTTCGAAGCGAAAACTTTGTCTACTCCATTCATTGATGAACTCATACGATCTTCCCTTTGTGATCTAAGAAAGTCTCTACCTTTTTCTAAAACGCTACTAATTTCCATTACATTTTGCCGAGAAATATCAAATAGTTCTATCAGATCATTTTTCAAAATTTGTCGTTTCATTACTGCTTTATGTGTGTTTCTCGATTTCACTTTTTCCAGATTTTGGTATTCTTTATATAACTTTTGTACACCGGCAAGTATATTCTTCTCTAACAGGAATATTTGCCTTCCTCCACACATCCTGTAGTTTAGTACTGGTGGACTTAGCAGCAAGCGAAAGTGTTTCTTTCAATTCCTTGTGGTGGTAAATAAAAACCAAAAGTACTTGTTTTTTTTTTGAGGGCAGACGAGCTACTAATATCTCACCAGTGGGCACCTTTTCTAACAGCCAAATTCCTCTCTTTGTTCCCATTTTAGAGCTCAGTTAAGAAAATATGTGTTTAAATTTCGCAGTCAAATTAAAACTATGTATAAGTCTTGCATATGTTTCTTTGTTTTGCTTGTATGTACTTAGTACGAGTAAAATGAAAGGGTATCACCAAATTATATACATGCATTACTGTAAACTATTCAACTTTCGTTCTTCATGTATATGTGCATGTGTGTTGGCAAGCAAAACGAAAACTAACGGCCGTATTTTTAAAATCGAACAAATATTAGAAATTTCACTATTTTTAGATAAAAGTGATCATTATGTGCAACCTCTAAATGTCATCCAATCTTATTAAAATTTGGTATATATAACTTTCATATTACCGAGACTCGGGGCGTAAGCAAAGTCATATGAAAAACGCATCTTTGGAAAAAATTAAACACCCTAATGTACACATTATAAATAAATTATAAATAATTATATATAAAGTATAAGTTTTATTACAAAAAAGCTGAGGTTGGTTTGAGGACTAAAATAAAAAATATAGTAGTCATAAGTAGGGCTAGTTTTCAATGGCATTTGCCATTAAATATGGGGTGACCATTTGACAGTTCAAGCGTGAATCTATTCATAATAATTTGCCGGAGTATACTGATCATACATGTCAAAAAGTGTGTGCAGTATGACAGTTTGTTTGATAGCTAACCAGTTCTATCGGTGTTAAAAAAAAACCCTTTATTTGAACTTTATGGTAATTATATTAGCGTTTCTTGCACAAAAAAAAAACACAAATCGTATTTCCCCACTGAGTACCGTCTGGGCTAATATTGCTATGAATGTTGGCTGGCTAACAGTAGAGTTATATATTTTACATGTGTGTTAATTTGTTTTTATATTTTTAATACACATGTAAAAAAATATAACTTCGCTGTTAGCAAGCCAACATTCATAGCAAAAAAATTAAACATTCATAACAATATTAGCTCATACGTTACGCAGTAGGTAACACACGATTTAGTTTTTTTTTTTTTGAACACTAAAACAAATTGTATAGTTTAAGTGAAGTGATATAACCGACGTTTAAATGCAGTGATATGGCCCTCAAATGGCCCCCAGACGGTGTAGGTCCATTAAGATCAATTAACTTATTGTCTTTTGTTTTTGCCCTTCTTCGAAAATAGAAAAACTTAAACAAAAATAAAAGTGAAAATAAAATACAAAACAAAAAGTGAATTGAAATTTAAAATTGTTTTTATATTAAGAAACCTACAACTAAAATGCCTGCACCGCAATTAAATAAAAAATAAAATTTAGAAAATATATGTAATATAAATTGTTTGATGGTTGGCTATCCACAGCGTGCTTCGAGCTGACTGAAGTGGCAACATAGGCGAGAAAATTTACAGGGTTACGGAACAAAAAATTCCATTTAACTAAAAAAAAAACAAATAAAATTTAAGTTATTTTTTACATTTATATTAGTTTTTGTTTTTATATACATCGAGATTATTTTTATGTTATTTTCAATTTATAACGAGCTTTCAACCTCCATATATTTACAAAAATAAAGCAAATCAAACATATTAGCTAGGTTGATACTAGTATTTCGATCTGGCTAAAGATCTTATCAGAACCCGAAGTTTTAAAAAAGCTAGAGCCGCTATAATA
This sequence comes from Delia radicum, assembly GCA_021234595.1. Classification (NCBI taxonomy): domain Eukaryota; kingdom Metazoa; phylum Arthropoda; class Insecta; order Diptera; family Anthomyiidae; genus Delia; species Delia radicum. The sequence goes on along the minus strand of CM037852.1, from coordinate 22,540,335 downwards.
GGCAGAACTTTAACAAAAAAAACTATTAATCACCAATTTTAATTAAAAAAAAAATTAACATTAAACAATTTAAAGAATAGCTTCAGGGTAGCCGGTTTGATTCCCAGTAACAAAACACACTTTGTAGAAACCGTTTAAAATTGTAAAATAATTCGATCAATTGGCATACAAACTAACCACTTGGATGGGGCGAAACTGCGGCAGTATGTTAAATCCCTGCGGGAAACGAAGGGTCGATTGATCCAAAGTGACATATCTGTGATATATGAGTTGGGGGCACGTCACGAAACTGGTGAAACCAAAATTGCGGTGCACCAAAAAGTGTTAATTTTGGTGAAATGACCAATCACGTGACTATAGTTATGGTGACAAAACATGCACTTGATGCTACCAGATATATCATGTTACTGGAGAAAAAGTAACATAACATCAAAGTGTACTAAAGCAACTAGGGCCGTTGCAGTTGAAGTTATTAATGGTGATTGAACTGATTCAAAACCATTAGCAGTGGATGAAAACATGGTCACTTTCATATAACAGAACCGAAACTAGGACAGGTTCATACACACAAAGTTCTAGTCACGTGACCATACGAGTAACTGGTCCATTTCCCGCAGGGATTTGTCAATAAAAATATTTTCTTCTTCCACTAAATACGCATTAAAATACTACATGCCCAAAAAACGTTTATTAGTCAAATTTTCTTGAAAAAAGATAACCGTTTTTTACCGGTTCTTTGAATTTTGGTCCGGTTCAATCACAAAAATTGACACCGCTACCCCCTCGCATTTCCAAATTCTATTAGTTCTTTGATAAGTCCTTCTTTAAAAAGTCACGGGATATGTCCTTTGGCATATAAGGTGTAGGGTATCATATATTCGGCCTGCCTGAAATTTATTTCTTTTATTTATTATTCGTTGCGTCTTCTGTGCAAGTCAAATTTTTTCTTTGACTCAAAAAATTTTTAAAAATTTGTGTGTGCTTTTTTTCTCAATACTTGTAAGTTCTTGTAGTAAATTTACCTTTAATGACATCAGATTATGACATAAATTTTTATGAACAAAAAACTCTATACAACATGCATTTATATAAGAAAGAATTATGTTAAAGTTTGTTTTCAAAAGACTTATTTTTTAAATTTATAATGGTATTTCATTTTTATAACTAAAAAATATGGCGTACATAAAAATTAATCGTATCGTACTCGTTGTAAGGAAAATGTTCATATATATCATTATAAAACTTATATTTTTTAAAACATTTACAAACAAAATATTAATTTAACACGGTTTTACATGTTAAAAGTTAAGATTTAAAAATATATTGCAATTGAACGTGTTCAAAGAGAAATTATGACTAAATAGGTAATATATGATTTAAACTAAATAATATTAATGGAATATAAGGAGAAAAAAACGTACTGAACATATAAAAAAAAACAAGATTTATGTCTTAATTTAGTTCTTTTATAACTTTAAACATGTTTGAAAAATAACATATGAGTAATATGGAATTATATAAAAAAAAATATTAATCATACGCACCCAATAACCTATTAACTAAATTTTTGATTACAACAAAGTGACTTGAATTAAGGGGAAATATATAAAAAAAAACTGGATTTATTTGCTTTGTTTTAGTATACTTAGATCTCTTGCTTATGAGATACGAGGGCGGATCAATAACTCCGTGACTTTTCAAACTTCCCTCGTAGTTATATGAAATGCAACACTGCTCCCATCAAGTACCACCTGTTAATAGAATACTGTGAAACTTTGAGCAAGTTCCGTCATTTAATTTGCGTTTAACAGCTGTTCAAAATATGGATTTTTTTTTAAAAATGGAAAAAAAATTAAAAAAGTGAATTTCGAGTGCTCATTAAACATTATTTTTTGCGAAAAAAACCGCCAATCAATCCAAAGAAAAGCTTGATAAATACTATGGGAACTCTGCACAATCGATTTCAATGGTTAAAAAGTGATTTACTGACTTTCGTTGTGGTCCCACAAGTACAAATGACGCTGAACGTTCTGGACGGCCAATTGAGGTCAATACACCCGAAAATGTCGAAAAAATCCACGATTTGGTATGGCCGATCGAAGAGTAAAAGTGCGTGAGATTGTTGATGCCATAGGCATTTCATATGACAGTGTGGTTTTGATTTTAAATTGTCAGTTGGCTTTAAGAAATCTGTCTGCAAGATGATTGCCGCGTTTGCTCTCAATTGACCATAAACGTAATTGTGACCAATAAGGTGATGGCAACAGTTTTTTGGGATGCACGAGGGATACTCCACATCGATTGCCTTTAAAAGGAAAAAACAATAAACGGCGAATATTATGCCAACTTATTGGACCGATTTAAAAGATCCCATATGGCCAAGAAATGTCTATTTTATGGACCTCGATAAATCCTATTTTTTAGAAGGGATACAAAAATTGGAGAAACATTGAACCAAGCGTATTGAGCTAAAAGGATATTATGTTGAAAAATGATTTTTTTTTTTTTTTTGCAAAAAAACTGTGTTTCGTTCAAAAAGTTACGGACTTATTAGTCCGCTCTCGTATATACAATTTTGTTTAAAATAATAATCATACGCCCAATTAAGAAAACATAAGTACAGTAGAGTAATTAAAAAAACATGTAATTTTTTTAAATATTTTTACACATTTACAATATTTTTTAATTCATATTTCAATAAAAAAAACAGGATTTATGGCTTATTTTTTATTTTAGAATTAGTTATAAAAATAACGTATGAGTAATGTACAATTTTATTCGAAATATTAATCATACGCAGACAATCGCCTATCAATTAAATTTTTGATAAAAACGAATTGAAATGAAAAAAGGAAACGAATTGACATGCTAATTTTTAGTTTTTCAATACTTTAAACTTGTTTTAAAAGTATCTTATGACTGATATATAATTTTATACAAAAAATTAATCATACGTTCCAAATTTCTTTTTAACCTATTAAGAAAACAAAATTAAAGTAGATTAATCGAAAATATCTGTAATATTTTTTAAACATTTTAACACTTGTACTATATTTTTTATTCATAATTAAATTTTTTAGTATCAATTATAATTTTATTATTGAATAAGCAACATTGTTAATCAAATGTACCCTGGAGTTATTTAAAATAATTATAAATATTCCAAAACAAGCTATTTTACAATTTTTAGCACAAAACTTATGAAATTTTTGTCTGTTTTGCGGTAAATACATGACATCGAAATAGAAAAAAATCTTAATAATGGCAGTTACAAATATTAAATTATAGCACAATGCATTATTGGATAATTCATACACGCAGAAAAAAAAATTAGAATCAAGCAGAAACAACATAAATTTAAATAGAAACAGTTTTGAAATAAAACTAAGTTTGATTGCTTTTTAATTTAAACATGTTAAAATCAAAATATATAACCTATGCCAAGTAAGTAAATGGATAAAATTAAAATATAAATTACTGCTACTTAGGCATGTTTTTTCAAAATGCATGTCATTAAAATCTATTATTATAATCATTATTGTAAACAGGGACCATAAATAATGATTATTGTTCGTTTTTTTAAATCAAAAATCAATCACTTAGAACAGACATAAAAAAAAATTATTGCACCATTATTATTATTTTTTGACAATCTTTGCATATCCGTCATGATTTTTAAATTTCTGATTTTTAAAGTTTTCTTCAATGGTAATGATTACTTTTGAGTAATAATAAAAAAAAATCCGCCATAATCATTATTTTTGAGCAAAAAAAACAAAACTCAAAAATAATCATTATTTATGATTTTTATTTTTTTTCGCTCAAAATAAAACTCACTTTTATTGAACAACTCGTGGTACTATGCCAAAAATTTGGTTATAACCCTAATATGCATGTATACTCGAACAGTAAAGCTGGTATGTAAATTTATACCCAATTTAAAAAAAAAAAAAAAATAAAAAACCAATGTCACGAAGACTGCAAGCTTTTATAATTCAAATTGAAAGCAAACTAATACTAAATTTTTTCCATATCATTTTTAATTTTACGAATATTTAGTCTTTTTATAGATTGTTGTTTAAATTGGCTACGAGTAAAATGCTATTACTAACTCGGTCAGTTATAAGGAATATTCCAAAGTGAGCACAATATTAAAATTATTAAAATTTATAATAATAAATATTAATAATAATAATAAATTACCGCAACCATTGCTTTATGTTGCAACTCGTTGGAATTAAACATATCATATGTTGAACACACTCCAAAAGTTCGAGGATTTTTGTGAAATGCAACTTTAAAATGCTATGAAAGTGAGTTTTATTTTGAGCGAAAAAAATAAAAATCATAAATAATGATTATTTTTGAGTTGTATTTTTTTTGCTCAAAAATAATGATTATGGCTGATTTTTATTAATATTACTCAAAAATAATCATTACCATTGAAGAAATCCTTAAAACTCATAATATAATCATTATTGTGTAATTTTTATTATAAAACTCATAATGATTACGGTCCCTGATTGTAAATATTCAAAAGTGAAAAATATCAAAATGTAAGTGGTTGAACAAAACTGTTTAAGCAAAAATTTCTATCACATGCTTGGACGGTATCCTAAATACGACATCATTTCCATATTCACAAGGTTTAAAAATGAAGTAGCATCAAACGGGATAAAAAAGAAATGACGTTCAATCAAATTAACCGGACCAGAGCTTGTTAAATTTAAATATCGGCGGTTAATTGGGGTATCAAATCGTAAGTAGTCCAGAAAATTTCGCGTTTCCAAGGAAACAATTGGCGAAAACTTACTCAAAAGGAAAGTGAAACGCTACCAGAGGAAGAAAGTACCCAAATATAGTAAAAAAAAATACTATTGGCAGAAATGCCAACGAAATGTAGACAACTGAGAAAAAAACTTCATGAAAAAATTATTCAAATAATTATGGATAATGCATACTATTCTTTTGATTGCAACAAAGGAAATATTAATTGTGGTTTTTATTCTGATGATTTGAAAAAACTACCGATAAGGTATGGTCTTCTGCCAAAGCGAAGTTTGAACCGAAAGTACTATTGTGGGCAAAAAGATATATAACAACTTTACATCCAGGATTCAAAAGCTATGACCAAAAAAGAGGATCCCAGCAAAACTTTGGTAATGGGTGCGATAAAATAATGCATTACCTTGTAATGTGTACTCCTTACCTGTAACATTATTTTCCAACAAGAAGTAATGAGTTACCGATAATTGAACACTCATGGATTACCTTCAAAATATAAAATAATGACTTACCGATCATCAATTACATAATGCATGAATTATAAACGTAAATTAATTATTAATATATATTTTTGAAAATCTATTGTGTGTGTGTTGTCTATAACATTACTTTGTGTATTTTTGTAAGCATGAGGGTAAGGTGTATATTTTTGATATCATGAACGAAAACACGTAGCACAACAACTCATTTACATTTTAAGCAATAAAATATTATATGTATCGATAGCTTAGTTGGTAGAGTTCTCGCCTAACTAAATGTTAAATACCAGAGACCCCAGGTTCGACTTCCAGCATGACCACGTTATTTATTTCATAAAAAAAGTTATTTATTTAATTAAAAAAAAATATCTGTATGATATTTATAGACACATCACTTTTTCCCACCATGTAACCAAATAAGTAACCAGTTACTTTACCCATTACTAGGAATTTTACAGGCTCATCGCTTGTAAAATTCATCAGTGATGTAACGTGTAAAGTAATGCATGGAGCCCTATGGCGATACATTACTTTACCCATGATTTGGTAATGTGTGGTTTAGCTGGGATGTTTACATTAATAAATGTTTAGTTAAACTATAATAATTTATCAGATATAGACACTCTAAAGACGAACGCAGAGAAAAAATATGATTAAACATGACATGGACACAAAATTATCATATTATGATTGTAATTATCATATGCATGACTCTGGTTGATCATATTATGATTACCGAGGACGATTTTATCGACATTTAGAATCATATTATGATTGTTACGCATTGCAATCATAATATGATGCTTTCAAACTATTATAATATGATACTCTTTTTTCTAAGTAAGACATATTATTTTGGGCAGATTTAGCTAGCTGTCATTATACCAAAAAGACGTTAGAATGGCTAAAATGCTAAAAACAATATTTTTGTACCCAAATACGCAAATCCTCTAAATGTCCCCAAAGCACGTCCAACGGAGGACATTTGGGGACTTTTATGCCAAAAAGTGTACGAAATTGGTTGGGAAGTCAAATTCACTGAAGAATTTAAGAAATAAATTAAAACCAGTGTAAAAATTGACATGAATGCTGCCGAAAGCATGATTGGAGGTATCTAGCTTAAAATACGCCAATTAGAAAATCGCGTTCCGTTGACTCTCTACAAAAAGTGAATTAATAATTTATAGTCTATTTACTGAGGCATGAATAAAAATACTTTTTCAAATAAAATACTTATTTTTTTTAGCTACAAGCGTTTTATAATTGTCACACTACCTAATTGGCATATGTTATGATCATATATGGAATTGTGTATGATCATACTTGGGCATATATTATCATATACATATGTGCATAGTTCAATATATTACCATACATAATCTCATATATTATTATATAACTTTGGATACGAAATTTGAGGGTATATGGCCGTATATGGTCATATATAATGCATGCTCAAATATGATCATATATGGCCATATACCTCCAAATTTCGGATCCAAATATATATGGTCATATATGAAAACATGTCTGTGCATATATTGCGTTATGATAATGTATGTCCATTTATGATCATATGCAAGCCCATGTATGTTAATGTATGTTCATATATATATATTTACGTTCGCATGTCAATTTTTAAAAATTTTGATTTAATAATTGATTTCACAATGATTTTTTTCTCTGTGTACAAGTAACTAACTGGTAGTTATGAAAATTTAGATTTCAGTTTATGTTGCGGTTAAACCACCATCAATGTGGCACAACAGATGCAAATTAAAATTTTCAAAAATATATTTATTGCCACAATTTAGTGAGGGCAGGACAGCAGCAACAATTTTTTTATAATATATAGAGATTACAAACTATTAAGTGGTTACAATGATATTAAATTAAAATATTTTAAAAAAACTATATATTTAAGTTAAAAGGGATTTGAAATTATTTATGGCTATAACAAAAGTTTAAATACAATTTAATAGAATTTTCTTCTTAAACAAAGTTGAGTTTTGCAGCACCTAAATGTAAAGGTAAAAAAATGTTTTAATATTATACACTCAGGAAATATTATGGACATATTATTAGAAGAAAATATTATATGGATTGATATGAAACTTATAGAATTAAAAGTTATAATGACACATGCTAGAATTACATTTTTTTATTAGAAAGTCTATACTTTAGTTTAGAAAAATTTCAAAAAGAGTAAAACCAATTTTATTTGTTGAAAGCTATTGGTACTACTAAATTCCTGTAACACGATTTCATGCACCACCGATTAATTCTCAGTAGAATTTCATTATTCATTAGGAATTTTAGTATATTTAATTTTTTTATGGTGGAATTTCTATATTGTGATTTCATGCAATACCAAGTAATCATCAGTAAAATTTCAATCTGATAACATTGTGAAATAGAGTCGGAGGAGATTAGAAAAATAAACAAAAATCTAAAAATAGAATATTTGTGTGTGTTAGTCATAGTCACTTCTGAGTATAATATACAATAACAGAAATGGTAATAGGAAAGGAAACTGCAATTAAGCTGCATTGCAATCGAGGTTATACTTGGGTGGGATCGGTCATGACTTGGTATTGTTACGTTTGTATTACAAACAAGCAACTGAAAAGATTTCTGGTGGAAAATATGTGAAATACCCATGGCATATGGACTCTACCGCAAAGTGGAAAATCTTTTACCACAACTTCAAACTTTGCAAGGAAAAAATTTGCAAAAGACTTTATTAGAGTCTATAAAAAAACGTCTATCAATTTATGAGCTACGGTCAGTAACTGGATGGCTACTATATTGGATCCAAGATTCAGAAAGAACGGTTTTCAGCATAACTCAAATGCTGAACAAGGAAGCAATTTTCGAAAATGAGCTTTTGAATTTGTCAGTCAAAGAAAACCCTGTCAATTTGAACCCGGCAACTGAGACCAAAACTCAGGAAACATTATTTGATTTTTTAGATGATAGACCCATTAGCAAACACGCAAACGCACGATCAGATACTATTATTATTAAAAGACAATATCTGGAGAGAGCTATAGCCGCCCAAGACATGGATCCTCTTTTATGGATTAAGTTAAACCAAAACAACAAATTATAAATACTCAAGTAATTTTTATTTATACTAAATTATATTACAGGTGAACCAAACGGATTTTCCCTTGCTTAAAAGGCGGTTTTCAAAATTCTTGTGCATCCCTGCAACATTCGTTGAGTCCGAAAGAGTATTTAGCAAGGCGGGCCAAATTGTTTCGGAGAGGCGAACCGAGCTCAAGGAAGAAAATGTGAACATTCTTTTATTCTTGAACCAAAACTTTTGGATCAAAAAACATTAATATCTTATATGAATTTTCTTGTTTAAAAATTAAACAAACTTTAAACTTTAAATACAAAGCAAATATGTATATTATTGTGGACGGGACTATCGTCAACTATCGATGGTTATGAAATTACTATCGCAGACTATCGATGGCGCCGACTATCGATAGTTCTCCACCTCTAGTTTCTAACGTAAGAAGAGCGCAGGTTTGATTCTTAAAGGCGCAGGTTGTTGAAAAATTTATCATATAGAGACAATCTGACAATTGTAAGACACAAATAATAATACAATTTAAATGGAAAATCACTAATGACGCCTGTCCATAAAAAGGAGCAGAAACTAGTCTAGTCTGATTTAAAAATTAATAGTGTTTATAATTTTTAAAGAAAAACGTTTATTCTTCTTCTTAACCTCAACATTTTTAAATTAAAATTTTAATTTTATTATAAGTTTGCGATTTCAATATATGTTATACAAATTTTTTCGATACATGCTAGAATTAAATTTTCCCATTAATAATTCTATCATTTAGTTTAGAAAAGATTTCGAAAAAGTAAAGGAAATTGAATTTCTGAAAAGCTATAGCTACTGTTTAATTCTTAAATCACGATTTCATGCTCTTCGAAGTAATCCTTAGTAGAATATCAATTTCATTATTCGTTTCGAATTTCTTTATATTTTATGAAATTTTGTTCGGCTTATGTTAGAATTGAATTTGCTCATTTTTAATTCTTTAATGAAGATATAGGTATGGTTGACTTTCTATATCATGATTTCATGCTAGACCAAGTAATCATCAGTAAAATTTCAATTTCATTATAAGTTTGCGATTTAAATATATTTTATACCATTTTTTTTAGGCATATGCCAGAATTAAATGTTCCTATTACGAAGTCTTTACTCTAGTTTAAAAACGTTTTAAACAGAGATAAACAATTTAATTTCTTAAGAGCTTTAAGCTCAATTGAATTTCTATATTATGATAGATGCTTTTCTGGTAATCATCAGTAGCAATACAATTTTATTATATGCTTACAATTTCAATATATTTTATTAAAAATTTTACGTAAAATTTCTTTAAATCTGAATTTTGAACGTCACATGGTAGTATGAAATGTTCTCATTATTAATTATATAATTTGGTTTAATAAAAGTAAACAAATTGAATGCCTTAAAAGCTATTGGTATTGAGGATGAGATGTCATAACTTCACGCACGTCCGAGTAATCCTCAGTAGAATTACCATTTTATTACTTCTTTCAGTTAGTAGCCAAACGGATTTGTAAATGCACACTTCTTTTAATCTTTTCTTTAGAAACAATTTCAAGATAAGAAATTTAATTTTTGAATATAGTTGAAAAATTTTCTAAAAAAACTATGAGAATTGTACACTTTTTCCATAAGAACGACAAAAGTTGGTAGCATGCTGGCTTATCAGTGCGGGGGTCGTGGGTTCGATTCCCACTAGCGGCACTGGTCTACAACGCTACAACGCGCCGAAGGCAATAGTAGCTAGTGCTCGGTTAGGGTAATAGTATATAATTTGTAATTATATGATTATTAATTAATAAAATAAAATAATGTTACTAAATTTTCAGCTCACATACTTTCTGTGTACATTGTGCAGTTTAGAAGCGAGAAAGAATCAAAATTGATATTGTGTATAATTAAAAAAAAATAATATTTTTAAATGAACCAAATTAAAAAAAAAAAAATTCAAAAATATTAAACATTCCTTAATCTATTAACTGTTTTATTAATTATAGAAAATACAAAACGAATTTCACAAAATTTACTTTAACTTTTGAACAAAGTTTCCAAAATTAAAATGTAATGACGCAAATGAAAAGCAAAAAGAGGTTTTTGGGACTTTGTGCCTTGGCCGCATATGCATCAAAGCCAGTTAACCGGTTAACCCTCCGATGAGTGAGAAGGTCCCTAGGGACCTTTTTGCCTTTTCAAACTGAAATTACTCCTACTTCGGCCACTACAACCCCCACCCAAAGTTACTCTGTATTCCAAGAGTATCTTGTTGCGCATCTTTTGGAAAAAAAATCAAGCCGATCGGATCATTACTTTATTTAGTTATTGAGGTTTTAGTGAGAATAGTACGCGGACGTGTGAATAGGTCCGTATGGACCTTGTACTGAATTTCACTAATAAATGCATGTTTTTGGGCATCATTATAATTTTTTTATTGTTTCAACACATAATTTACTTGTTCTGAACACAAAGACCTAAACTCAAAGACATTAGGGATGATGATAGCCTTTGTAGCTATTCTTTTGTATGCTGGACTCACAAGATCAAACCATGAACCAGCTATGGAATTATGGGGCGCGACGCGTTGCCCAATATACAAAGCTGCGTTGTCGTACGATCGCTTCATGTGTATAAAGCAATTTATTCGATTCGACAATGGAAATACTCGACAACAGCGACTCATCAACAGCAAAACTGCGGCTATTGACGATATTTGGCAAATGTTGCAACATAACTTGGCAGCAGCTTACACTCCTCATGAAGCACTAACAGTTGATGAGCAGTTGTTCCCTTACAGAGGCCGCACCCGCTTCACACAATATATTCCGTCAAAGTTTGAAAGTATGGTGGTTATGCGACTCACAGAGTTATTATCCTGTGAAGGGAATGATATATTTTGGAAAACTGCCAAACCAACAACGGGAGATAAACCAAGGGCAGAACGTAGTGCTGGATCTTGTGGAAAAATATTTAGATGCTGGCCGTACTATATACGCGGATAATTTCTTTACCACTCTTGACGTGGCGCGTATTTTGATGAGGAGGAAGACCGCATATGTTGGTACAGTGCGCTACAACAAAACATTCATTCCACAGGAGTTCAAGAAGAACCCGAAGCGCACCATCAACAGTACATTATTTGGGTTCAACGAAGGGGATATAGCGTTATGCTCATACGTGCCGAAAAAAAATAAAGTGGTGAACGTGCTCTCCACAATGCACTACACCTGCCGCGTTGACGAGCAAACCGAGAAGCGGAAGCCCTATGCCATATTAGATTACAACGCCAACAAATGCGGCGTTGATACCATGGATCAAATGCTAGGCACTTACAGCTGCAAAAGAGCAGCACAACGATGGCCGTTGTTTTATAATATGCTGGACGTCGCTGCATTGGCTGCTTTTACGATATACAACGAAATGAAGCCTATAAAAAGGAGTGACAGACGGCGGTCGTTCTTGTTACTGCTAACGAAACAATTGGCCACACCAAATATCGAAGAACGTGCCCTGAACAACCATATAACCTCATATCCAAGGATACGCAATGCGATGGAAGCATTCGATGTCAGGGTAAGAAAAATATCTTCAAATTCAAGAATAGAATATATATTTATTTGTTTTTTATTTTTCTTTTCATTTCAGGTATTACCAAGACCGATGGAAGGCAATGCACCGTCGTTTGCGGCTAGGTCAAGTAGACCGTCATGTCGCCTTTGCCGTTCTGAGTACGGGCGGCAGCGGAAAACGCGGGCATACTGCTTCGGCTGCGGCAACGCTGTTTGCGGAGAACATAGCACACTTTTACATCGCTGCAACACTTGCGCACAGGGCGGGGGACAAGAAGTACATGCTCAACAACAATAATTTTTAAACTTTTTTATTATAGTCTTAAGAAAATTCAAGCAAAAAAATAAAAAAATTGAAAAAATTATTTTTGTATGTAGAATTTAGTTATAAACAATAAAAACAAAAAAAAAAAAATCAAAAAAAAAATTTTTTATATGAAAAAAACATGATTTACAAAAAAGGTCCGTAGGGACCTTTTCACACGGCCGTGAAGTTCAGAACTGTCACTCATCGGAGGGTTAAAGAAGTTAATATACATGAAATTACAATATGGGGAATGAGGAGACAATTGCACTTAAAGGACTTATACAGTGACTGGTTAAAGTAACACTTATAGCAGATCTAGTACAATTTTATATTGCTATGGGTTAAGCGGTGTCAATCATATTAATAAAACTGGTGCTGTGACTGGCGAAAGGAAGACACACCTGTTAATGAGGACTCATTGAATTTTTTTTATTTAAAATGTTTAAAAAAAGATTTAACTTTATTTTTAAAAGCAGTTTTAGTTTTCTTAGTAAACCTTTACAGCCAGACAGCTAGAAAATGCGTCAATTGACCTCAATGGATCGATCCCAGAACATGTCAACCGAGACCATATCACTGCACTTCAACTATATTTTGTTTTGTGCTGTGGTTAATTTCCTCTTGTGTTCGTTTTGTTTTATTTTTTCTTTTGTATTTAAACACACACGCAAAAAATATATGTTTGCTGTTAGCCACCCAACCTTAGCTCATTTAGGTAATTAGTATGAATATAGTTTAAATGTTTTTAATTTTTTTTACCAATACTGAGAAATGACCATTTTTGATACCTCTACTGAGTGTTTAAAAATATTTTTCAACATATCCCGACATGATTATAGTCCAATGAAATGTTATTTCTTATAGAATTTGAATCCATAAAAAATTCAAGATTTTGAAGTAAATTTCTGCGATATAGAGCCATAATTTGTCAAGTTGTTTGGAAAAGTACCAAAAACGGGATTCCGTAAAAGTTTCTTAAAAACAAAAAAAAAAAAATAAAAAATACAAATATTGAGTAAACATCAGTGTGTAAGCGGTTTGTTAGTTTATGCCCTAAAGTATTTCCTTTTAAGTTCCTTCCTAAAAAAAATGTTTAATTTAGTTTTTAAAAGCAGTTTTAGTTTTCTTGGTAAAACTTTACAAAAACAGCCAGAAAATATGTCAATTGACCACAATGGATCGATCCCGGGACATGTCAACCGAGACCATAAAACTGCACTTTAACTATATTTCGGTTGTGGTGTGGTTAATTTACTCTTGTGTTCGTTTTGTTTTATTTTTTCTTTTGTATTTAAACACACACGCAAAAAATATAAGTTTGCTGTTAGCCAGCCAACCTTAGCTCATTTAGGTATTTTAGTATGGATATAGTTTAAATGTTTTTAAATTTTTTTACCAATTAGGAAAAATAGCAATTTTTGATAAGGTGCTTAAAAATAATTTTCAACATATCCCGACATGATTATAGTCCAATAAAATGTTATTTCTTATAGAATTTGAATCCATAAAAAATTCAAGATTTTGAAGTAAAATTTCTGCGATATAGAGCCATAATTTGTCAAGTTGTTTGGAAAAGTACCAAAAACGGGATTCCGTAAAAGTTTCTTAAAATCAAAAAAAAAAAAAAAAAAAAAATAAAAATTACAAATATTGAGTAAACATCGGTGTGTAAGCGTTGGGGTCTTTCTTTGTTAGTTTATGCCCAAAAGTATTTCCTTTTAAGTTCCTTTTCCTTTTTTTCACGTGTAAACTATTGTTTACCTTAAATCCTCCAGAAATCTCCTTGAAATTGTTTCTATTTTCTTTATTTGATTATTTAGTTACGCATTTCCGGCCTATTTTATTATAGTTAACATTTTTACATTCGTTGAGTACCATTTTATTACAATATTATTTTATATAAGAGTTTTTCTTTCTATTTTGTTATTGTTAAAGATATTTGCCTTTTAGTTTCTTTTTTTTTTGTATTATGTTGGGGCTAAGACTTTTATGGTTCCCTTGTGGTTCAACATATTGGATGTTTGTGCTCCATTAACAACTATAACAATGAGGGGGGAGTGAGTATCACTATTGTAAGATGAGATATACCAAGACAAAAACACTTCAATTTGGTAGCTAAAAAAAATACTTCCTAGCAACCCCCAAAATTTAAGTTTTTCCATCTTTTCTTGCTTAACAATCTCATTGTCATGAAATGTTTTCGTATGTTGAGGAATAATTTTCAAAAAAAAAAAGAAATCATTAGATTATTATTGTTGATCTAAGGTTAATGAGACACTTACAGCAGCAACAGAAGTGGTACTTTAACATTGTTGGAGAGATTTGTAAATTTAAACAAAAATGAGACAATAGACAAGAATTTCTGCTGGTTGAATTTTTAAGGTAAATTAAGGTAATTGCGAATTTAAATTATTGTACTTCATTTTTGCTTTAAATCTAGTTTAATTTATTTAATCTACAATAAAATTTAATTTAAATTATTAAGATTAAGAAAAAATATTTCGTTTTGACTTTATACACAAAAAATATAGAAATAAGGATGTTTGATAATGTGATATCAGAAAGGATATATGGTAAATAGGCGTGATTTTGCTTGAAATCAAATAAAATATCGTACACATATTTATGACTGTATATTAAATCAAAATTCTTAATTTTGAGAAATATCTATTACTTTTTTCGGGATATATGGGAAGACGATTTGACAATAATATTAAAATTATTTGTTTTTGTCTTTTGTAACAAAGTACAGGAAAACATCTGTGTGCTAATGTAAAATCAAAAAGGATATATGCCAAATAGGCGTTAATTTAGCTTTAAGTCAAATAAAATTTCGTACAAATATTTATAATTATACACAGAAAAAATTATGGTCCAAAAATATCTAATTAATCGATTGTTTGAATATCTATGGCAATTTAAACAATTTTTTTAATTGATTCAATTAAAAAATTTATTGAATTTTCTAATATATCCATACAGTGTTGACAACATGTAAACAAAATTTTTAATAATTTGGCAAACTATTTTTTTGTTTTATTTAGATTAAATAATCAAACAAAGGTTTAATTATATCAATATATTATTTAATTTGTAAATAAAAAGTAAAAAAAAATCGCAAATGATTAACTTTTAATAAGTTGAATAGTTTGCCGATTTCAAATACACGCAAAATCGTAGTTATTTCACTACAGTTTGCAACACTCTTTTTGTTGAGATATTCGTGTACGCACGAAAACTTAATTTAGTTTCGTGTTTTATCTGTGGTAATAAAAGTGCACATGTGGATTTAAATAAACCTTATCGAAAAAGGAAAATTAAACTATTATTTTTGTAAATAATTAAATTTTCAATAATTATAAGTGTCATTAAACTATCATTTTAAAGTTGTGTGTGATTTTTTTAAGAAAAGAATTTAATTACAAGAAAAAGTTCAAGACAAGACAAGCAAAACAAAAATTTTGCCTTTACTTTTATTCGCTTTCTTATAATACATTTTTATATTAAAAAGCTTTAATTTTATTATAAATAAAATGTCAATTTAATTTACAAACCTACATTTCTTTTTTTATTTAATGGGGGCATATAACAAAAATAAAAAAAATACGAGTTTTCAATTAAAACTACCACTGTTTTCTTCTCAAGTTTCAATTAAAGTTTTAATCAATTTAACGTAACTTTTTAATTGAGATTGTAAAGAAAAACAATAACTCTTTTAATTGATATTATTATTATTTTAATTGAAAGAGTTTTAATAAACTGTCTGCAAATTTTTTTAGTTAATACTATCATTTCAGTCGTAGGTGCAAAATCAATTAAAATATTAATTGTTTCAATAAAATTTTTAATTGAAACCCGTTTTTAGTTTTTTCTGTGTATATTAAATCCAAATTCTTAATTTTGAGGAATATCAAATACTTTTGTAGCTTTAACTCATTTTTTGACACAGTGTTCCTTTTTCGGCCCAGTACTTTTAAATGACTATATCTTTTGAATGGAAAAAGATAATGATTTGATTTAAAAACCTTAAAATTAGTCAACATTTTGACTACAATCGTAAGTAAAAAATTTTTAAATCATTTTACTTAAAGAATATAATTTTTCATATGTTTCGAAATAGAGATTTGTTCACAAAATTAAAATTTTTAAAAAATCTTCAATTAATAGGATGACAAAGTTTCAACTTTGGCTGCCAATATTTCCATTAGAGGGCGTTTTAAGGCAAACCAAATTACAAACATTTATTAATGAAACATGAATCTATATATATCTGGAAAGTTTGGTTGGAAAATGTACAGCGGATCTATGACGTGCCATTAATGAGTTAATAACATTTTATAATTTTAGGATATATGGGAGGAAGATTTGACAATAATATTAAAATTATTTTTAGAAATGTTGAGGTTAAGAAGAAGAATAAACGTTTTTCTCTAAAAATTAAAATTACCAAGCCCATCTCAAACAATTGAAAAATATGTGCATATTAATTATAGTATTAATTGCACACTGTCTAAAAAGACGATGAATAAAATTCAAAAATCCCCAATAAAATTATTTGTTTTTGGTTTTAGTAACAAGGTATAGGAAAAAATCTGTGTGCTGATGTCAAATCAAAAAGGATATATGCCAAATAGGCGTTAATTTTGCTTTAAGTCAAATAAAATTTCGTACAAATATTTATAATAATAATAATAATGAAAATTATTCAAGTTCGAGGCCATACTCTATATTTCTTTACTAGGATATTGTCCTAACAAATAATCTATTGAGTTTTTTTGTTTTCAAACTTATTATTTGACCCTTTCAGGAATGTGTTGATAGATCTATTTCGGGAATTTTCTAGGTTCCCATCATCAGAACACGATTTGAAAGAGGTAACAATCTCATGCCAAACATCAAACATTCATATAAACTAGTTTACTCACTACATAAGAACTAATATATGAGCTTGAAGTTAAAGATTATAACCATTGATCAAAAAATAAATTGAAAACTTGTTTGTTATGTGCAAGGTCCACCTCTGGTGGATATTCAATACACGTTTTTTTGTTTTTCTCTCCTTTTTATATTTTGTTTAGTTTATAAACAACACAGTGGAAGTAAACTAGACTGTACTTTGTCTTTTATACAAGTTTAATATAATTTTTATTAAAAATAAAAATTATGTTTTTTTCGACCTTTAATTGTGCAATGAAAATTATTCAAGTTCGAGGCCGTACTCTATATTTCTTTATTAGGATATTGTCCTAACAAATAATCTATAGTTTTTTGTTTTCAAATTTATTATTTGACCCTTTCAGGAATGTGTTGATAGATCTATTTCGGGAATTTTCTAGGTTCCCATGGGTCTAGTTTACTCCCCCTGTTTTTGTTTATAGACAAAACAAAAAATAAGAAGGAGAAAAAAACAAAACAACGTGTATTGAATATCTACCATAGGTGGGCCTTGCACATAACAAACAAATTTTCAATTTATTTTTTGATCAATGGTGATAATCTTTTACTTCGAGCTCATATATATTTTAGTTCTGCATGTAGTGCGTAAACTAGTTTATATGAATGTTTGATGTTTGCCATGGGATTGTTACTGATGATGGGAACCTAGAAATTAATGAAATAGATCTATCAACACATTCCTGAAAGTGGTCAATTAATAAATTTGAAAACAAAAAACTCTATAGATTATTTTTTAGGACAATATCCTAATAAAGAAATATAGAGTATGGCCTCGAACTTGAATAATTTTCATTTTTATAAATACTTTTATTAATAAATTAAATTTTTTGTAAACATTTAGTATAGTTTAAAAAACAATATTTAAAATATATATAATATTTTTTTCCTACTCCCATCTCTGGATATAACATTTTATAATATTTTGAAGGTACTTAAACAAGTTTTCCAACGATAACTATTTTATCCAGATGCAATATACTTTTTCAATAAATAGCAAAAACTTTTAAAACCTTAAAAGGGGCGTGACCGACAAAAAAAAGAAATTAACGCCTTTAAACACAGCGTAGACATGCACAGTTTTCAGTAATTAAAGTAAACTTAATGCCAAACCTTTTACATATTGCATATTGAAAACTCTTATTTTTCTGTCAGCTTTAATATTGCAATGCACAATTTAAGGTTCGCCTTGTCAATTGAATCTTTCCTCTGGAACATTTTCGGCGTTCGCTCTTTTAGCTTGTCTTGGCTAAGATATATGGGAGGTAAGGTAAGTACCTCTTAATCCAGGATTTGCATTATATATGGTAGATAAGACTAGAGTAGGCGTGATCTTTAAAAACATTTTCATGAAATAAATTCATTAAAATTGATATCAGTACAATTAATTAGTCCACTCAGTTAATTGGTACCATTTATGCTCCAGGATATAGCGAAAAAAGAACTTTAGCTTCATCGTACGTAAACATTTTCTTTACAATTTTCTTGGTCTTTTCTTGATGAGAGCTAGGTGTATATTTAGTTTAAGTTAAATAGATTTCGGCATTTATATTTATAGTGTTTTTTGAGCAGATATAATATTTTAACACGTGTTGCAATCATTTCAAAATCTATAGCTCCAGAATATTATTTTAAGGATATATGGTAAGCAGGCGTGTTCTTTAAATTTTTGTTTTTGGACTATATTTTAAAGTATAACAGTTTTAAATTAAATAAGTGTGCGCCCCGGAAGGCTAGTTGGTAGCGTGCTCGCTTATAAGTGCGGGGGTCGTGGGTTCGATTCCCACCAGAGGCACTGGTTTGTTGTTGCTACAAAAGCCATAGTAGCAAGTGCTCGGTTAATGTAATAGGATATAATTTGTGATTATATGATTATTTATAAATAATATAAAAAGCAAATTAAATAAGTTTAATTCTTTTGACGAAAACCCAATTTACTGACTTTTTGGTAACAAATTTTTACAGGTTATAGGTTACAGTTTAGAAGCGGGAAAGAGACAAGATCAAAATTTCGGAAGACTAAAAAATAAATTCTTTTCAAATGAAACAAAGGATTTAAACCCCACTGCAAGACATAAGACATAAAATAAGACCAATGTTTCTTCTAAAAAAATTTATAATGATTCTGATTCAAGGACTTATTGGATTCTAGCAGGATACGCTTAAAGAACCTCCTCTTAACTTTAAAAGGGGTAAACGTACTTGTAAAACATAAGTTTTTTTTTAAATATTTTTTAAATTTTCTTTAAATTCCTAGTCATTGTCTTCATGCTGGTAGCAATTAATGTCAAATTAAATAGTTTATTAAAATAAATAAATAAAAATGTGCTTAAATTTGTTTTGGCATTAAATTTCGTTGTTCAAAATATTTCCTTTTCTTATCATTTACAATAAGAATTATTTACTCGGTGTACATTAAGAAACAAATAAACTATTACAATGGCATCCTTTACAATATGGTTCTTTTTTGCTACTGTGCCAAACTAAGTATTTTAGTTTTCCTTTTGAAATCTTTGCTTTTAATTCATGAGGCGCCAGAGTTCCTATTTCATTGTGTTTTATTTATTACAAATGTATTTAAGTTATTTTTTTTCAAATGTTTTTGGCGATAATAAGTTTGTTTTTGTATTTTGTCTGCCTTGGTAAGTAATGTCTTTTTTTTAAAGAATTTTTATTTCGTTTTGAAAAAGAAATAGGGGAATGAATGCGTGATGAAGGAGAAAAAGTGCAAGTGTTATAGGAAGTTTCACAAAAAAACAAAATTTAATAAATTATTTTAAAATATAAAAACTCAGGGCAAAAGTTAAATATATTTATAAACAATTTAATTTATTATGAAGTTGACTATGCGTATACTTAATATTTTTTTATAAAAAAAAATAGTAATCATACGCCTTAGTGTTTTAACCAGAATTAAAATCTCACGCAGGCTAAATGAATTTTTTTAAACCTGCTTTAAGTTTTTACTAAATTCATATAAAGCACTAAACAAAGTTTGTGCTACGTATGATTAATATTTAATTTGTTAAAAAAAAAAAATTAATCATTCTCCAAAATAAAATTAAACTTTCTTCATATAAATATTTAACAAAAACCGAACATTTTTTTGTATAATTTTTAAACCATTTCTCTATACTATTTTTAACTTTTTCTATAATCTTTCAAAATATGCATTGTGTTTTTAAAAACTCCCTTTTTAAAAATTATTTATTTTATGTCATTTTTTAAACATATAATTTATAATTTCTCAACCGCCTTCAAGTGTTAAATACTAAATTTATAAAAAGCAATAATCAAAGTTTCAGCTACGTATGATTAATATTTAATTTGTTAAAAAAAAAAATTAATCATTCTCCAAAATAAAATTATACTTTCTTCATATAAATATATAACAAAAACCGGAAAATTTTAAAAGTACTAAAGAGTTTTTTGTCTTTAGCATTTCTCTATACCATTTTTAACTTTTTCTATAATCTTTCAAAATTTGCATTGTGTTTTTAAAACTCTCTTTTTAAAAATTGTTTATTTTATGCTATTTAAACATATAATTTATAATTTCTTAAACGCCTTCAACTGTTAAATACTAAATTTATGAAAAGCAATAAACAAAGTTTGGGCTACGTATGATTAATATTTAATTTGTTAAAAAAAAATTAATCATTCTCCAAAATAAAATTAAACTTTCTTCATATAAATATTTAACAAAAACCGTAAATTTTATAAGTACTAAAGAGTTTTTTGTCTAATTTTTAAATCTCTTTTTAAAAATTATTTATTTTATGCCATTTAAACATATAATTTATAATTTCTTAAACGCCTTCAAGTGTTAAATAGATTTTCATTTTAAACACCTGAGACCACATATTAACACATTATTTAAGGGTTAAATAAAATGTAAAATATGACTATATGAAATACATGAACAGTATGTAAAGTAACACTACATAAACCCTCTTTATTAATCTTATAATATGTAAATTATTTGATTACTTTACAAATGCCAGGAGAGAATTTAAATAGAATATTTTAACACTTAAGTAAAATTTTAGTCTTAATACTAACAGGCACTCACACGTACACATACAGTGATGGCTCCGGAAAAGGAACACTTTTAATAGAGGTTACCTTAACAATGGAAGGTTTTACTGTACACTACAATGGCATTAATATAGGTATACTTATACCTACAAAGAAAACCAAATTAAATAAATTAGGGAAAGCTACGCTGGATGTTTGCGAATTATTAAGAAAATAGAGATATATGGAAGGTAGGCGTATATTTACTTTGAGCTAAATGGAATTTGCCTTAACCCAGTGTAGAAAAGCTTTACCATATAAGTAGTTATATATGTACATATTTGGTAATGGCAAGTACTTACAATTGCCATTACAAATCTAATTACTTTTATATGGGGACTTCGGAAAAAATAATGACATATCATTACTAACCTCCTTACGAATAATATAATGAGTATAAAAATAAACTTTCAAAAAAAAACTAAATTTAATAAAAAATATTTTTTTTTTAAATTATTAATTTAATAAAATGTGAACACACGGTACTTGAACACAGGTCTCCAGGTAGTCAGTCAACCTCTCTACCATCTGAGCTGTCACGACATGTTATACTTGATAGAAAAAAACTTAAATGACTTGCTTGCACAAATTGTCACTACTTTCCAGCTTACAAAAAATCAGAAATATGTACTTATATATGTACTTACTAGAGTTGGAAAAATAATAAGTCTTAAAATTGATTGTCCAAACATTTTTAGATCATTAACACTGTGTGTAATTTTTTAAGTCATGGCAAAATAACCATATACGGAAACCACTACGTGATAAAAGACTAAAAAAAAAAGACCCGTGTCTCCCAATTTTTCCCAAAGTCATATCCTCTTTTGTTTATGGGCCACCAAAGATTTGGGGCCTCGGTATAATTTTTGCAAAAAAGTGATCATTTTCTCAGGCTAATATCTTGCAATCCGTTCAGAATTTCGATTTACTCTCTATGGCAAAGTTGTAGCTCTTGTCATAAAGAACAAAAATTGCGAACATATAAAATCAAAAAAACTTCACCTTTCAGATCAAAATCGCAAAAAACTTAAAAAAATTCGATTTTTTTTACCTTTTTTCCCGTGTTCAGGTCCATAGGTAGCAAACCGTTCAAAATTCAAGGAAACAATCAACTACAAAACATATAAACTTCCTAGAGATGATTCTTAACACTGTTTAGGTAGCGCGCAAAAGTGAAAAATTTTTTAATTTCATTTTTTTTTTCCTTTTTTCTCCTGTTCAGGTGCATAGGTAGCAAACCCAATTCCCAGGAAGTTTATATGTTCTAGAAATTTGTTTATTGAGATCTTAGGTAAATTATTGTAGTTGATTGTTTCTTTGAATTTTGAACGGTTTGCTACGTATGGACCTGAACACGGGAAAAAAGGTAAAAAAATCGAATTTTTTTTTAAGTTTTTGCGATTTTGATCTGGAAGGTGAAGTTTTTTTGATTTTATATGTTCGCAATTTTTGTTCTTTATGACAAGAGCTACAACTTTGCCATAGAGAGTAAATCGAAATTCTGAACGGTTTGCAAGATATGAGCCTGAGAAAATGATCACTTTTTTGCGAAAATGATACCGAGGCCCAAATCTTTGGCGGCCCATAAACAAAAGAGGATATGACTTTGGGAAAAATTGGGAGACACGGGTGTTTTTTTTTAGTCTTTTATCACGTAGTGGTGTCCGTATATGGTTATTTTTTTTCGTGTTGCACTGTGTAATTTAAAATAATGATAAAAAGTAGTACCTATTACGCTAACAACCATATCGGTTAATAAGAATGGTAAATACTTTGTTCGCATTTTTTTCGTAAAATGTGCTTCCACGAAATTTTGTTAACCCTTTCCCTACCCTAGTACACTACATTGTACACAGTTTTAAAAAAATATAAAAAATTATTAACGTTTTTATTTTTGTTTAAAAATTTTCATTAGGATATTGGTCATTGCGAAAAGAAAAAATCATTATATACATAAAATGTGCATAAGGGAAATATATTAATCGCGATATTTGTTAACAAAGTCCGATTTTTTTAATAAGCCTTTATCTCCGACAAATGGTCGTTTGGTGTATCTTCTAAACTAGCATAGCTAGAATCTTAAATTTAGCATGTAGCCTCATCTAGATTAGATTAGATCAGAAGGCACTATGCACCGCGACCAATGTAGGTCTTTTGTGCTGCCTAAAGTTACCTACAGATTCAAGCTACATATAAAGCCAATTATCCTATTAGGCAAAATGTTCGCGATGTCGGAAGGCGAAATGAAGCGATCACATAAAAACCTAAGTCTCCTATCACAAAGCCTGGGACATTCGCAGAGAACATGCTCCGAAGTCTCAGACACCATCTCACAAAACCTACACATATCCGTGTCCGATTGACACTTCTTGTGCAGATGGTATCTGAGATTACAGTGTCCAGTTAAGTACGACGCCAGGGTCCTCAAACCCCCCCCCCCCCCTTTCAAGCGACAAGAGTCGCCTCGACCCCCTGCTGGAAAAAGAGATCAATCTGTTAGCCTGGCGCTGACCAGGAGAGTTTTCCCAGTAACCAGAGAATTCAGACTCTCTCCATGCCCTGAGCCTTTCCCTAACATACCCCGCAGGTATTCCACAGAATGGTTCAGGCCCAATAAAGGGCCTTCGGGCCCCTCGGTTGGCAAGACAATCTGCCCTCTCGTTGCCCTCATGCCCCTCATGACCAGGTTAGAGAGTTGCCCCTACCGAGCTTATTGAGAGTCTGAATGCATTCCATGACCAACCCAGACGACACCTTATAAGCCATTAAGGCCCTTAGTGCAGCCTGACTGTCAGAAAGAATGTAGATGCGAGATCTGCGAGTTCCCCTTCGCAGGCATTCCTCTGTACAGACACAGATCGCAAAAATCTCCGCCTGAAAAATGGACGGATATTTTCCCATAGGTAAAGCACGCTGGAAGCCTGGTCCAAAGACGCCCGCACCCGTGTTCCCATTCGACTGCTTAGAGCCATCAGTGAACCACAACTGAGAACCATCTTCCGGTTCCCAGCATTGATTGGTCCACATATCTCTGTCAAACAACAATACATCAAAATATATATCAAAGATCCACTCCGGTGACACTCTGTCCACAACCTTAGAAATCGGGCAATCTATTAACATTCGCGCGATCCTCATGTGACCCCTTAGGTCGCCCCCTCATGCCACCGAATTCACTAAGTCTAGAGGAACCCATACTGGCAACATCCATTACAGAAATATGCAATGGCGGGATCCCCAGCATAACCCCCAAGGCATCCGTCGGGCAAGTTCCGCCGGCCCCTGTAATGCTAACACACGCAAGACGGTAGATTCTCTTAAGAGCATCCCTTGCCTTACTCTGCTCAACTTTTGGCAACCATGCAAGGGCAGCATAGGTGATCATCGGTATGCCCTGGTGGCCTTCTTAGCCTCATCTAATGAACAGAACAATATCAAACAAAGTATTTTTGGATATTCGAATTTTTTAGTGATAAAAATGGGTTAAGAAGTTTAAAAAAATTCGATATTCGAACCCATTTTTTTTCGGTGGGTATTAGGGGGAACTTGTATACACGTCAATCTTTTTCTTTCTAATTTACGGACCCCAAACAAGAATCTGCAGTCACAGAGGCATATATTCACAAACAAAATGTCGTTAAAAAAAAGGGTTAATTCAAAATTGATTTGCCTCAAAAATGTTTGTTTGCAAAATTTTATGCCGTGGCTTTTTTCCGAAATCTTTTCCTTCGAAATATTTTTTTTCGAGTTTTTTTTTGTTTCTTTAAAAATGTTTTAATGATGAAAAAAAGCATTTTTTTGCGAATTTATTTCGTGATTTTTTTTTTTTTGGAAAATACTTTTTTCTACAGTGTTTTTTCGGAAATTTTTTCCTCAAATTTTTTTTTGGACGAATTTTTCTCCTTGATGTTTTTCTAGCGTTTTTTCCTTAAATTGATAAATTTTTATTTTTTTTATTTTTTTTTTTCTTCTAGAATGCATACAAAATTTGGAACTGGTGAATTTACATTCACTAGTTTTAATATAATTTTTAGAAAATATTTAAAAAAAAAAACACTCGCATTCAGCAGGCGCGGACCCAGGGGGAGGGAAAATGGGACATACAAAAGTTAAAGTTTGTCTTTATTGTGGCTCATTTCAATGTATAAATACTTGTGGTTTTTTTTAGATTGTTCTATAATGACCAAAATCAGACTTAATAGTGACGAAAACGAGTAAAAGACTGGCATTCCGTGATATTATATTTTTAAAACTTCATTTTTTTTAAGTCTGACTTAAACGAAAATGTCTTCATTGTTAAAAATTAGACTTAAAAGAGGATCATGTTATTGTTCAAGGTCCAGCTTAGAAGAGTATACATTTATTGTTCTAAGTCCAACTCAAATTTCGGTTTAGAAGTAGCTTTCTTTATTATTCCCAGTAAGACTTATGTTTCTTTATATTTCCTAGTGAAAATAATTTTTAGTGAATACAAAGTTTTGCTTAAAGTTTCACAATCGC
Organism: Delia radicum; assembly: GCA_021234595.1. Taxonomy (NCBI): domain Eukaryota; kingdom Metazoa; phylum Arthropoda; class Insecta; order Diptera; family Anthomyiidae; genus Delia; species Delia radicum. The sequence goes on along the minus strand of CM037852.1, from coordinate 22,514,571 downwards.
TAAAAGAACATCTCATAAATCTCACCTTGAACATGTCACCATTCTCTTCCACGAGATATAGTTTGGTGACATGTTATCGTTTACTTCTATGAACTGTCACAGGGCTACCAGTTTTGTGGCAGTTTGCAAAAATATTCTCTAGATTTTTGGTTACTTTATTTCACTGATTTGATGCTCAAAACTTTAAAAGCCATCCTTGCTATAAAATGTTTAGTTTATAAAGACAATGTTAAACAAGACATTATAAGCTTTTAAATACAATTTACAAAATTTCAACAACAGCAACGAAATTTTAGAATGTAACATTGCTATGGAAAAATAAAATACGAAAATAGGTTAAAGTTATATCAATATATCAATGTATGTAAATGCTTGTATGTATTTGTGTTGATATTAAGCTTAAGGTATATTTAAAATCCTTATAAACATATGAGGCCAACACTAACACAACAATACACTTCAATATGTATATACACTCAGGGAACTTCTGCTTTAAAAATATGTAGTTGTTTGGGTTGTAATACAGTTTCATTATTTTTAATGTAAATGTAAGTCATTTGTAGAACAAATAAAATTTTTAACTAACCTTGTAGTTCATTTAAAAAAACAACTCACATCAAATGACTGTTTTATGATTTTACATTCATTTTTTACAGTTGTTTTTTGTTACTTAATAAAATAAAAAAAAAAAATTTTGGTTTATTTTTTACTACCATGTGGTTAATTTTTACTACAATGTTAGTCATTTTTTGAACATTAAAAAACAAATGACAATGTAAGTTGAATTTAATGAAATGTAAGTCGTCCTTTTTTTAAATGAAATTTCATTTGTTTTTGACTACAATTGCTGTCGTCTTTACCAACATAATTTCCTAAGTGTAGTATTACTCGTTTTTATTTTTGTTTTATATGAAAATGGTGGCAAATGAAGAAAAAACAAAAAATTTTACTAGCACAATATAGTGCACTAACACCATCTTTTAAAGGATTTTCTAAGCTTGAGTAGGGCTCATATTCTAAAGTCTTTGTGTATATATTTGTGTTGTAATTTTAGCACAAAATCTAAATCCTTTGTAAAATTATTACAATACTCAGTATATGGTTTTGTAAAGAAAACAACTTGATTTTCATTGGAACCTCAGGTACCAGAGCATGTAAAAACTTTTAATACTAAATAAACACCTAAAATATTGAACAAAATGCTAGTGTTTTGAAAATTTAGAAGCAATCTCTATTAAAAAAAATTTGTGCTTATCCAAAAAAAAAAAAAATTTTAAAAATATAAAAGGATTACGTTATCCAAAGGCCAAGAAAAAAAAAATCAGAAGAGATTGTTTTAAAAAATAATGAGGTTGAGCTTTAGTTTCTCACTTTTCTAATAGAAAAGCTATGTATTTTTGTGAAAACTTAACAATCCTAGCTGCTTTTTGAAGGGAAGTTAACGAAGAGGTAGAGAAACAAAAACCGAAATGTATATGAACATACACAATCATATATGGGCATTAGAGTGTCCCTTAAAAATATATTTGTCATAAACCCGCCCCCCCCCCCCTACGCACAACCACCAACCCGCTTTATTACAAATGGTACCAAATGGAAGAAATTATTTTGTTTTTCTTTTCAATTTATAACGAGCTTTCAACCTCCGTATATTTACAAAAATAAAGCAAATCAAACATATTAGCTAGGTTGATACTAGTATTTCGATCTGGCTAAAGATCTCATCAGAACCCGAAGTTTTAGAAAAGCTAGAGCCTATATAATAGGCAGAACTTTAACAAAAAACCTATTAATAATCAATGTTGCTCCATTCTTGTCTTCTTAGTAATCAACCACGTGGTTAGGTCTTTTCCTAACAAGCATCATGACGTTACTAAACTTTGAAGACCAAAAATGTTCTATTTATATAAAAAATTTTTAGTGTGTACTCTGGCTCAAGTAATATTTTTAACAGTTATATTAGTTTTTTGTTTTTATATACATCGAGATTATTTTTATGTTATTTTCAATTTATAACGAGCTTTCAACCTCCGTATATTTACAAAAATAAAGCAAATCAAACATATTAGCTAGGTTGATACTAGTATTTCGATCTGGCTAAAGATCTCATTTAAAGGCTTTATAATCTTGAAGTCATAATTTAAATTAATTTTAGTGGATATTTTTTTTGACAAAACTTATAATCTTATCAAATAAAAGTGATATTTTTTCCAAAATTATTTAATGTGTTATTCTGTAAATTTCCTAGTGGGTATTTTTTGGCCAAAAGTGTAAAAATTAACGCTATATGGATTAAGGTACATAAAATAATTCCTTTTATCAAGTTGAGATTTTTTTTTTATCAATTTAAAAGTTTTACAATTTTGTAATCATAATTTTTTTTTTTTTATTTATTTATGATCATATAATTGCAAATTATATACTATTACCCGAACCGAGCACTAGCTACTATGGCCTTTGGCGCGTTGTATCGAAAACAGACCAGTGCCTCTGGTGGGAATCGAACCCACGACCCCCGCACTGATAAGCCAGCACGGAACCAACTGGCCTACCGGGGCGCACTAATCATAATTAAAATTGAGTTTCATGGGTCTTTTTGTCCCCAAGCCACTAAGGGTTAAACATTTTTTAAATAACAATAAAGATAATTATAGTCTTAATAAATTTAAGCTTTGATAAAAACATTAAAATTTTGTTAAATTTTTGACAAAATAACCTATTTTCATAAAATGTCCTGCGAAGAATGAAAATAGTCATGTAAAATAGAAATGTCCTTCTCCAAATACAAACTTAAATTATAATTGTTTCTATTTATTTTTTGTTATTAAACAACAACTATTTTATTATAAAAATAGCAATCGGCATCTGTAAATTAGGCATTTTAAAAAATCTTTTAAAAAGAGGTTCCTGCATTTTTATCAAATTCGTTGGTCATTGTGGATTTCTGGTTGAAGTGGGTTAATGATAGCCGATGAATTCAGAATTCCATATCTGACATTACATTACATTAAATATACAAAATAATAGGTAAATTTTTTCGAAATTTTTTCCAAAATGGCCCATTTTCGGCCGTCTTGCGGCACTGTTTAGCGTTTTCCAAAAAAAATCGGTTTCTTTCATTTGGAATCATTTGAAATAAAACTGGGGGGTGTAATGAACGAAAATCGAAAAATCTTAATTTTAAGGAACATCCTAATGGGCATGTATAGTTCAATATATCACCATACATGATCATTAGGGTGGTTCGATTTGTAGGGAGGCAAATCGTATTCTAGGGATTAAAATAAGAAACTTTGCCAAAGGAACCATTCCTCTATCTGATGTCTCGACTTTTGACCCGTAGGGTCAAATTTTGAAAAAACTCACTTTGATATTTCAGAAAGTAGGAGGAATCTCTCCAAGATTGTGGGAGCTACTTCTTCTCCGGGAGACGCTCTAGCAGATTAATGCATAAATCATCATTCTAGGTGACCGTTAAGGGGTTAAAATTTAAGTTGAAGGAGGGCCTTTTTAGCCGTGTTTTTATAGCAAAATGTACAAATTTCGGGATAGAGATATTTCAGAAAGTAGGAGGAGTCTTTCCAAGATTAGGCTCTCTGTTTCTTCTCCGGAAGACGCTCTAGCAGATGAATGTATAAATTATATTCGATTGGGGACTCTAAATGGGTCAAAGTGGGATTTTTCAAAATTTGACCCTACGGGTCAAAAGTCGGGACATCAAAATTCGTTTTAAAGGTATGGTTCCTTCTGCAAAGTTTCTTATTTTGATCTCTAGAATACGATTTTCCTTGTACGTTGAGCGATTTTTAAATCGACCCGCCCTAATGATCATGTATCTTCAAATTAGAAACTGAAGGGTAAATGGGAGTTTATATTCATATATGAATCAAATATGAGCATATATATGACATATATGAGCATACATGAGTCATATTCAAGCACATATGAATCATATATGATCCTGTAGACGCTAATATAATTAAATCTCAGTTCATAAGTTCCCATATATGAACATGTGTAAATTGATCTGAAGAATGGGTCATCTACATGTATCTAATTATATCAAATTATATCAAATTGTCCAAATTCAGATTAAGAAAAATACTCAAATTCAGATTTAGGAAAATACCCAAGTAGAAAGAATATTTATTATCTTTTCGTATAACATATAACTATATCCAAAAAAATTAGAACATCTACTTGTATCAAAATAAACGCATAAACCATACGTCAATCTGGTAACGTTGTGAAACAGAGACGGAGGAGATTAGAAAAATAAACGAAAATCTAAAAATAGAATATTTGTGTTTGGTAGTGTTAGTCAGTTCTGAGTATAAGGAAACTGCAATTTAGCTGCATTACAATCGAGGCCATACTTGGGTGAGATCGCTAAACGGTCATGACTTGGCATTGTTAAGTTTGTAATGTAAGAAGAAGCGCAGGTTTGATTCTTACAGCCGGCAGGTTGTTGAAAAATTTATCATATAGAGACAATCTGGCAATTATTAAACACAAATAATAGTAAAATTTAAATGAATAATCTCTGTTGCCGCCTGTCCACTAAAAACGGCAGAAACTAGTGTAATCTATTTTAAAAATTAATAGTGTTTATAAGTTTTTAGAGAAACACATTTATTCTTCTTGTTAACCTCAACCTTTCTAAATTAAATTAGTCAAAAGCATATTAATTAAAAAATTATTGCGACTGCCTATATGACGTTAAAATAACACTGTACTAAAATAATTTGATATTATTTGACATTATTTAATATAATTAGATCTAAAATTCAGTTTGATACAATTTTATCCGAAAAGTTTTCTCATCCAAATGTTGCAAACTATATATAATGTGATCCAATTGGATGTAGTTGTATAGAAATATATGAAATCATATAATTTGTAGGATTTCATTTAAACATTTAGCAGGCTATGGGCTCTCCGAAAATTGGAAAGCAGTTCAAAATGTATTTTCTTTGAATAATTCATCTGCCCCTTAGCCTTCTTCCCCATGTTTAAAAACTTTGTAAAAAATAAGTTATCTTAGATTTCAACATATGCCTTAACATATGTTTAAGAATGCCAAGAACGAACAAAAAAAAATTGTCTTCCAAAACTAAAACCTTGGCATAAAAAACTAGTTTATTCTCTTAAGACTCAATTTTCTTTCTTATTACAAGACTTTTCACGAACGTCGTTTTACCTTAGAAAAAAGCAACTAAAGATGGTAAGTATATACCTTATTGTCTTAAAGTCATCACTGTTTTTTTTTTTTTAAATCCCAAATAATGCAGTTTTTCATTAACCCTAATGAACATACATAAGGTTAATATGAGACAATTGTGTCAAGAGGATTACTAAATTAATTATGAATTTTATTAAAGTAAATATAGTTTTAGTTAAATTAAACTTTTTCAATAAACTTCCCAGTCCAAGTAAAAAAGTTTTGATATACTTTTATATCAATTTATACAGTTATTTATAATTATATATTACAAAATATATATTCACACAAAATCATATAAAATTATATCTCATATATATGATTACATATGTCACATGTAATTGCATATATTTGTATACAATTGTATTTAACTGGATATAATTGTATTAAATTATATATAATTCGATACATTTGGATGAGGACCAAATTCGGTTACAATTGTATCAAATTATATCTAGTTTCATAATATTAGATATAATTGTATCAAATACTGTCTAATTGAATCAGATTATGTCTAATATGATACAATTAGATGTTCTCATTTTTCGGCTATTATTATATATAACAGGAAAATTTCCAACCCAAGTAAAAATCTTTTGATATAGTTATATATTACTTTATACAGTTATTTATAATGATATATTGCAAAAAATATATTCAAATATAATTATATATATATATATATCTTTCTTTTTATTACACTTCATATAGTGCAATATCTAAAAATATATCATTATATATCGGTCTATATTAGATTACTTATGTCACATGTAATTGCATGTATTTGTATACAATTGCATCTAATTGGATTTAAATGTATCACATTGTAACATTGTATATAATTTGATACATTTGGATTAGAACAAATTTCGGATACAATTGTATCAAACTATATCTAATTGTATCAAATTATATTTAATTGCATCAAATAATGTTAAATTGTATCAGATTAGATCTAATATGATACAATTAGATCTTCTAATTTTTTGGATATAATTATATATAAAACGAAAATTCACAAACCATTTTTTTTACATGGGAAAATATTTTTTTATTTGGTAGGTGAAAATGCGATGGTATATAAACTTATATGATCATATATCTGTTTATATATGATCATATGTGGGAACAGCTTGCCAGCTAGTTCATTATATAAGACCATAAATTATCCCATATAAGACCACATATGTTGGGATCTGCAATTTGTGGATATATGGCCGTATGTGGTCATACATATAAATCTATGCTCATATATATTTCATTTAACTATGCTCACATATGATGTATATGGTCGGAAATATACCCCAAAAGTTCAGATCCAAACATATATGGTCATACATGTATTGAACTATGGACACATATGATCAGCAAACATATCAAACATATATGGACATATATATATTGAACTATATATGGACATATATGATCTGCTATACCCATATGATCAGCTATACCCATATATGATCACCAGGGACAGGAACTTCATGCACTAAAAAGGTGCTTATTATATGCATGAAAAATCTTGAAATATGCACTAAAAATAAAAAAAAATATGCATTTATTTTTTTGTTTTAATTTTATTAAAAACAACAACAAAACATAAAAAATCTAGTTTTAATTTACTTCAATTTTTTCTTAATATAAAAAGTTTATAGAGATGATATTAACTTAAATAAAATTTATATTTATATAAAAAATTATATTATTAATATTTTTGAACGTAAAATTCAATCTATTTATTATCAAAAAGTTTTTGAACATAGAAAATGACCGCTCAAAGTCGACGGTTGTGATTGCTGCATGAGAGGTTCAATCGGACAAAAAATGTTAAAAGAGAGGCACTTTAAAATAATTATTTTTTTATGTTTTTGAGCAATTTTAAAGTTAATTTGTATTGTTTAATACAAAATGCGCAAAAATGCGACTAAAAACTGCTTCTCTAAATCCCAGTTTGCATATAAATTTGAAGAGGACACTTAACAAAGCTTCAGCAGCTTGGAGTGCCTTAAAAGTGAGCAAAATGCAAAAAACTGAAAAAATATACAATGCAAATATGCAGCTAAAGCAAAATATGCAAAAAAATATGAAAATATGCAAAAATATTTATTTGTAATAAAATATAAAAAAACATGCACAAGCAAATCGATGCCATTTTAGTGCAAATTTTTGATTCGCAAACATATTCACCCCTATCGTTAATATTTTTTTCCACGAATTGTTTTCCCTTTTCACTCAATTCCAATCGTGAATAAAAGTTCCCTCGAAATTTGTTGCCTTTGTCTAATCATTTACTCGTGAATAGCATAATACAATTTCAGGGGAAATTCACGATACCAATTTTCGCTTGAGGGGAAATGAAAATTACATGTGAACAAACATTTCCCTTTTTATTCGCGAAAACATGCGTTTATTCAGCAAACATGCGTTTGCATGAACTTTCAGTACACCTGATAATCACAAATAAGCTTATATATAATCATATATTCATATACAACCATATTTTCACTTGGATTTCTGCCTTTCTGTTTTTACTTAATTTAATGTTGTTTCTGCTTGATTTTAAAATTGCCTTCTCTGTGTGTGGTAAATATTTATAAAACTTTAAATAAATCTTAAAAGAGCTTTCTTGGGTTAATTTAATTTCCTTTGTTTGTCGACTGCACACAATCAAGTTTATTAGCATGTGTGGAAAGGAAAACCTTTCAACAAGTTTTTTTTATTTTTTAATTTTTTGCCTTCATTTCTCTTGAACATATAAACTATCTTAGGATCTACTGCATTTTCATAGGATTTATTAAATTTTCCCTTTTTTTGTTTGTTCTCTAGTTACCATAAGTTACCATCAGGAATATAGTTTTAAAAATTTATTTTGTTAAATTTTGTTTGTTTTATAATAGAAAAATTACTTACAAGGAAACTACACAGTGGTTAATCCGCCGCTTTTAATGAAACTTGGATATGTTGTTGAGGACAAAAAAATATTAGACCAGTATTTTTTTTTAGGTGCGCAATCGCACTTTTAGGGTTTAAAAAGTACGAAAACATCTTTAAAATTTAAGAAATTCAAATTTGTTTTTGTACACAGTATTAAATTACTAGGGAAAATAGACATTTTGGTACCCATATTGCATATGCTGTTGTCCCAGGATTGCCAGTTATTTGAAATATTTAAAATATGGGTTATAAAAGCTCTTCGGCGGAAAGTCGTATTAAAGCTTAACGATTATTTAAAAAAGCCCAAAAACCCCCTCGATTAAATTAAAAAAGCAATATTATATGTTAATTTGTGCTCAAACCAACAACCAATAATAAAAATGTTAGGACATTCACGAACATGTACTATATACCAGTGGATACGTCTTCCACATACCTTTCATTTAATATCAAATTTGACTATAGTTTAGTAACTTATATACATAATATATTAAAAGAACCTCAAATTGTGTAATTTTTGACCCCACTTGTTAACTCATAACTTGAGACTGCGCACCTAAAAAAAACTTGTCTACTATTTTTTTGTTCTTCACAACATATCCAAGTTTCATTCAAATCGAAGGATTCACCACTGTGTAGTTTCCTTTTTACACTCAAAAAAAAAAAGTCAGTAAAGTAAGCAACATTTTTTCTGGGAGGATCTTTGCAGAAAAATTGCTAAAATCTGCAAAATAAAAAAAAAATTAGTAAATTTACCAAAAATTAGTCTTGGCAATGGTTTTGCTGTAAATCCAAGAAAGACAAAGTTAATGGGTTTCGGTGTCGTTGATGATACGATAAACGTTACTCTCGATGGTATGAGAGTTGATTTCGTAGACAAGATGAAGTGTCTTGGAGTTTTAATTGATAATCAGTTAAGTTTCTCATCGCATATTAATAGCGTTTCTTCGGGAATATCATTCTTGTTGAGAAGATTATACTCTCTTGATATATATCTGCCTCTTTCAATTAGAATGCGTGTTGCTAATGCCTTGTTAATGCCTCATATATTATATTGCGTTGAGATATTTTCTGGTACCACAGATGGTGAATTTAGTAGGTTTACTAGGATTTTCAATCGAGTTATTAGATATGTGTATGGCCTAAGACTTCGGTCCCATGTCACCCCGTTAGTGGTCCAATTTCTTGGGTGCTCTTTTAGTAATTATGTAGCTATGAGGTTGTTGATATTCTTCTACAAGGCGATGGCAAATGGCTTTCCAGACTTTATAGTTAACAATTATATTTTATCCCATTCGGAAAGAAACCCACAATTGGTATATCCAATACATCACACGACTATGTTTGAGCGATCATTTCAGATTAGGCTTTCGAGAATATAGAATGATTTACATATACAACTTAGAAGTTTTAGTTTTTCACCACAGGTCTTTAGGCAAAAGCTGAAGGATTATGTAGCTGTTCATGATTTGTAATTTTTTGTGTTCGCTATCTTTTTTTTTATTTCTCTCAACTTTTTTTTTTTTTTTTTTAATTTTTTTATTTTTTATTAAGATGTAATTTTTTAATTAAAAAGAAATGTTTTTTTTTTATTATTTATGATAGCTTTAAGTTATTTATTTTTTTATATAGAAAATATTATTAATTAGCATGTGTTATAAAGTAGCTTTTAATAATCATATATGGCCCTAAGGGCTTGGGTTATGTAAATTGGAGAGAATAAATTCTATATTTATTATGAAAAAAAAAAAAAAAATTAGTAAATTTAGCAAAAATAAGCAAAAATTAGTATATTTGAATTTATCATATTTTTTGCTCATATTGGCACTTTTTCTTCTAGGATCCTGCCAGCAAAAATGTTTTTTTAATTTAAAGACTTTTTTTTTTTTGAGTGTAGTGTTTGTAGGGAATACTAGTATTTGCCACTCACTCATATGTGTTAAGAGTAGTAATATTTATTTTTTTTTTCTTGCCAAAGATCAAAGTGATTTATTTTTTGGTATAGTTTAGAGAATTGCCAATTTTCTAAGGATTTATTAGATGGAAATTGTATAAAAATTGGTATGAAATGATAAGATTTATTATTAATAATGTAGCAGGTAAAGTTGATAAAGATGTGTAAAATTATATTATTTTGAGATTTTTTGTGAAATTGAATTATGAGGTGTGCAATTTGGGAGCATTTCATTTAAAAATAAAAAACATATTTAGTTTATTTAGGCGTATGATTTATATAATTTATAATAATATTAATCATACGCTTATGTAAATATTCTACATCTACTCTATACCTACTATATCTGCTCTATACTATATCTACATCTATATCTACTTCTATTAAAAATTGTATATTATTGTATAAAAATTTTAAATATTTTTTCTGAGATTTTGGATTAACTTTCTCAGATTCTAAGTAAAACTTTTTAGTAAAAATATGTTTTCTGCAAAAATATGTTTTAAATATTTTCTGTTAGAATAATTCTGTTTCACTGACAAACATTTCCCAGAAGCTAATTTTTAATTCTAAAACTAAATTGTTTGCTATTTGAGACAGATCTTTGGCAGAAAAAATTATTGTCAATAAAATTTCAATTACAAATTTGTTTAATTGTTGGGATCTACTAAACAAATAAAAATAAATAATAAAAAACTCTATATTAGGAAAGGATAGATTCCTCCTCCCTACAAATTAAAAGTTTAATAATATTTATTAAATGTTTGATTAAAAGTGAATTTGGCACATACAACATTTCCAGTTTTTATAACCCATAATGACAACAAAGAGAAAAAATTACAATATGTAAAAATATGACTAAAAATTTAAATAAGAAGACAAGAATGGAGTAAAATTGATGATTAATAGGTTTTTTATTAAAGTTCTGTCTATTATGGAGGCTCTAGCTTTTCTAAAACTTCGGGTTCTGATGAGATCTTTAGCCAGATCAAAATACTAGTATCAACCTAGCTAATATGTTTGATTTGCTTTATTTTTGTAAATATACGGAGGTTGAAAGCTCGTTAGAAATTGAAAAAAAAATTGATTAAATTGAAAAAATCGCTCGTATTTGGAAAAAATAAATATTTGAAAAAAAATCGAATAAATAAAAAAAAAACTGAATTAAAATCAATCAATTTCAAATTAAAAAAGCACTAAAAATTAAAAAAACGCCAAAATTCGAAAAATTCAAAAAAACCACAAAACCTAAAAACAAAATCACACAAAATATCGACTTTTTAAATTTTAATTTGGTTTGTTTTTCAATTTTTAAATGTTTTTTTTTTTAATTGTGGCGATTTTTTTTTAATTTTAGCACTTTAATTAAAGTTTTATTAGCATCAATTAAAAATTTGTTTGAAATTATAATCAAACATTCAATTAAATTTTTAGTAGATATGAGTAAGATCTTAATTAAAAGTAAAATCAATTAAATAGTTACAAATTATTGAAATTTTTAAAAAAAATTTCTATATTAGCACCGAATTCAATTAAACTTTAAGTTGAATCAACAAACATTTTAATTGAAACTCGATTTTAGTTTATTCTGTGTATGGAATATCGAACATTTTTTATATGACATATTACTCAAATTTTGAAAAATTTCCCTAATTCTGGAGTATTCATTCTAATTAAAGAAACAAAGTGTAAAAATCACCTCAAATTTGAAATTATATTTAAATTGTGACTTAATTTTTTAGCTATGGGTGTTTCCGCGAATTTGTTTAACATCATTTCTTTACCTCGAAATAGTTTTTAATGATTTTTTATTCTTAATTTTTTTTCCTTGATATTGGAAATATCGCAAAAAATATCCGTAAAATTTATTTTCGGAGCATTTATTTACCATGAATTTTTTTTGTTTTTTTAACAAATTTTAGTAAAGAAACAATTTTACTTAAATGTTTTTTATTTTGCGATTCAAGAAGAATAAAAATAAATGGCGACTAAAATTCAGCGAAAAAAATTGGTATCCTAAATTTTCAGAAAAAATTTTTACAAAAAACAAAAAAGCTCAAAAAATGTATGGTGAATAAAAAAATGGCGAAAAACCTTGAGCCCAAAAATTTGGGAAAAAATATAGCAAAAATTTGGAAAATAAAATTTATAAAAAAAAACCCTGAAAAAATTTTGAAAAGAATTTTTTTTGTAAACAAATTTAAGAAAACAAATTGGCGAACAAAAATCCAAGAAAATCGTATATAAATGAGCAAAAAAAATGTTCAAAAAAAATTTACCAAAAAAATAGAGAAAAAAAAAACACTGAAGGGATTCACAATGGACCGTATTGGTCTCCGAGTGGAGATGTGCCCTTGGGCACATAATCCTTCCTAACCTAACCTAGCCTAACCTAACCTAACCTAACCTAACCTAACCTAACCTAACCTAACCTAACCTAACCTAACCTAACCTAACCTAACCTAACCTAACCTAACCTAACCTAACCTAACCTAACCTAACCTAACCTAACCTAACCTAACCTAACCTAACCTAACCTAACCTAACCTAACCTAACCTAACCTAACCTAACCTAACCTAACCTAACCTAACCTAACCTAACCTAACCTAACCTAACCTAACCTAACCTAACCTAACCTAACCTAACCTAACCTAACCTAACCTAACCTAACCTAACCTAACCTAACCTAACCTAACCTAACCTAACCTAACCTAACCTAACCTAACCTAACCTAACCTAACCTAACCTAACCTAACCTAACCTAACCTAACCTAACCTAACCTAACCTAACCTAACCTAGAGAAACAAATTTAGAGGTAAAAAATTTAGCGACAAAAAAAAATTCACATTAAGACTTGGGTGACCCAGTTTAGCGAAGTTAAATTTAAGGACTGAGCGATTGCATTGACTAAAGTCAAGTTTCGCTCCATCTCTATTAATTTGGTTAATTTGTAATCGAAACTCATCGTACCCAACTTAACCAAATTAAAAATTAAATTAAAAACATTTCAAACAAGCCTAAGAAATTTAATAACAAATAAAAAAAAAAAAAATTAATAAAAGCAAAAAAACATAAAATTTATTCGAAAATCTGGCGAAAATTTTGAAATTCAAATAAGTATAATATGGCCGATCTTAAATTCAAAGAAAAATTAACAAAAATGTTTAACCAAATTTACAAACGGCAAGTCAATTGTCGTTGAAATTTACTTTATCGTGGTCATTGTAGTGTAATGGTTAGCGCTTTGGGCTGTTAAAAAAAAATCTTTTTTTTTTTTTTTTATTTTATTTTTTATTTTATTTTTTTTTATTTTATTAATTAATAATCATATAATTACAAATTACAAATTATATACTATTACCCTAACCGAGCACTAGCTACTATGGCCTTCGGCTTGTTGTAGCGAAAACAGACCAGTGCCTCTGGTGGGAATCGAACCCACGGCCCCTGCACTGATAAGCCAGCACGCTACCAACTAGCCTACCGAGGCGTTGGGCTGTTAGACAGATGGTCCTGGGTTCGATCCCATCAACATCAATTTAGAAATATAATATGTATGATTTTTTTATCCATCATACTTATCGCTTCGGTGTTCCCATAGTACTTAACCCCACCGAAGTAAAATAATGAATCAGGGATATAAACCAAAAAGCTTCAATAAGTTGGCGAACTCTCCACCAGGTGGCGAGCAGCAACTGTTTTAAGACTTATATTTAAGACTTAGTGCAATTACAGTGTTGCTATATTCGAAGCCTTTAATCTTCCCTACCTTTCATCTCTCTCTATCCCCTTTCCAAAGAAATGAACCCATTTATAAATGGGAAGAGTTTCCTAAGTGTTGCTGCTCTTTAAAAAAAAAAAAAATCTTAAAATTTTCACCTTACGTAACCCAACACATTCTTCGAGGAAAATCGAAAGACTCTCATACTTTAAGATAATTTCCCTATTTCGACCATTTCGCAGATTTTATAAAAATTTTTATATAAAAAAAATGTTTTCTTTGTGTAGTTTTTGAGACCTTTAGCTTTTTTAAAATTTGCAAATTCCTTTTAATAAAGCAATTTTGTGGCTTACAAATTACTTTATTCCTCATTAATAATCAATTTTTTCCCCCGATAAACTAAAATTTTCTTAACAAAAATTTTACATCAACTTCATATTAATGTGTTGCTCTTTATTTTAAAATAAAATTATATGTTAAAATTTCATACAACTCCACCTACTAGACATGTTTACCAAAAGAAAGGAAAAAAGCGACATTAAAATATACTTCAACATATTTTAACATGTCCTACAAACACCCACCCCAAAACTCCAACTCCAAGGAAGGTTTCCTGTGGAAAACTACTTAAAATGAGATATGATATAGATATGTGACAAGAGATTGAGAAGCGATACCAGATTTATGCCGTTTTACCTATCTCATTAATTTGAGTAAATTTTTTTTTATACATCGTCTGAAAAAGCTATTATACTACTGGGTATCGAATGAATTTTATTAAAAAGGGATATCTAATGATATAAGAAATAAAAAATTTATAGTGTTCATGGTTTAGTTTTGCTTACAAATACCCAAAGTAAGACGAAAATTTAAGATTTTTGATAACTAAAATATATTATCAATATCATATATTTATTATATATCGTTGGATAGCTATATCAAAAATTCCACAAACTTTTAATATAACGTTGAATGTTTCCACCAAAAACTGTTAAAAAAAATGTTGGTTTACATTTCCTTTTTTTACATTCAAATTAATATTTGTCTTTAATTCAATTTAAGCTTATTTAAAGTTCTTCCTTTAAGGACACCTTCCCCTTATAAGTCAACTGTTTAAATAAAAACAGTGCTGGTATGTCAACCAACAAATGGCATACATTCTAATGAAACATACTACAAATAACATAAAAACACCCTTCTCTTACTCTATATACATTATAAACATACAAATCATGAAATGTAGAAAGAGGTGGGGTAGTAGTAGTAGTAAAATTCATACTCCTGCTGGTTTTCTGTCTATAATTTCACTTTTTCTTGTTGTTAGAACTAAGACATGTGTTTTAAATTTAATTTTATACTTTATCTATGATAATGTGTCAAATTAAGAAATTCACTTCATAAACTTAACAAATCATATTTCAAAATATGAAAGTCCCTATTGGTATGTCTTTATGCCATCTACGATATTAAAGATAATAATAATTTTCATACTTTATATCATAAAATAAAATTGACAAGTTTTGCTCAAATTTTTGATATAGTGTTCCTGTTAGTTTTGTGAATGCATTTTTGCTACAACTATATTCCATGTAGTATTTGTCTGCAACATTTGATACACAATATATATTTTGTATAAGCAAGGAGATTCTAGATGAACTGTTTATATATCATTAGGAAGGTTCCACAAATCTAAGATATCAAAGAGAACGTCAAATCAAAGAAAGAAACTCGGGTTGGCAAAATCATTCTATTAAATGGTCTACTTAAAGTTATAAAATATAGAAAATTGTGGTTGTACAAAATTAGCAAAATCATAGGAATTCTCAATTCATAAAAAGTACCACAATAGACAAATGTGGCGGTTTTATAAAAACACCAAAATCATAAAATTTTTTTTTTTTTTTTAAGTACCACAATCATAACAATTCGTAGTTCCTAAAAAGTACCAAATTCAGCAAAAATCGGCGTTATAAAAGCACCAAAATTATAGACCTAGTTCTAGTAAGGTACTTAAATCCATAGTGACTTTATAGAAACCAAAAATTTACGAAAGTAGTCGTTTTTTAAAAGTACCAAAACAAAGGCATCTTTTTTTAAAAGCACCAAAATCGAAAAAAGTTATAGAAAACGTTATAGTCTAGAAAAAGTAACAAAATCTTCAAAAACTACCAACAAACTCTTTGAAACAAGTCTTGAATATATACAAGTACCAAATATAAGAAGAATACCTAGACCAAAGAAAATTGTAACAAACTCTGAAAATAGTACCAACCTCTTTGAAATGAACCCTCGTTTCCTAGATATTAATATCTAGGAAACGTACCAAACTCTTTGAAATCAGTCATGGTTTATTAAAGTCTCAATATCTAAAAAAAAAGTGCAAAAATCAAAAAAATGGTAACAAAATCCAAAAAAGGTAACAACCTGAATAATTTCAGTCGTATTATTTATAAAAGTACCAAAATCTAAAAAAGTACCAAACTTTTAAAAATCAATAGTAATTTTATACAAGTCCCAGAATCAAAAAAGCTATTAAAATCGATAAAAGTACCAAATCGTAAAAAAGTATCTTAAAAAGTAGAACAACAATACAAAAATATCTAAAAACACCAAAATCGTTAAAAAAAAAATATTTTTAAAAAGTACCACAACCATAAAAATTTGTAGTTCCTAAAAAGTACTAAATTCAACAAAAATCGGCATTATAAAAGCACCAAAAATAATAGAACTTAGTAGGTACTAAAATCCATAAAATAGTGTCTTTATAAAAGCCCTAAACTACGAAAGTAGTCTTTTTTTAAAAGTACCAAACCTAAAGCAACTTTTATTTATTTAAAAGCACCAAAATCATAAAAAACGTTGTAATGTTTTTAAAGTAAAAAGATTAAAGAACTAGAATACAAGAATACTACAAAATCAAAAAAGTATAAAAATCTAAGAAAAGCACCAAAACTCTCTGAAACCAATTGTGATTTTATAAAATAACCGTTAGCTAAGATAAAATACCAAAATCTTCAAAAACTACCAACAAACTCTTTGAAGCAAATATAAGAAGAGTAACTAAACCAAAGAAAATTGTACCAAACTCTGAAAATAGTACCAAACTCTTTGCAATTAACCCTCGTTTATTAGTGTATTAATATCTAGGAAACGTACCAAACGCTTTGAAATCAGTCATGGTTTATTAAAGTCTCAATATCTACAAAAAAGTTCAAAAATCAAAAAAGTGGTACCAAATCTAAAAAAGGTAAGAAACTGAATAATTTCAGTCGTATTATTTATAAAAGTACCAAAATCTAAAAAAGTACCAAACTTTTTAAAATCAATAGTAATTTTATACAAGCCCCAGAATCAAAAAAGCTATCAAAATCGTATAAATCAATCGTGGTTTTATAAAAGTACTGAATCGTAAAAAAGCATGTTAAAAAGTAGCACAATGCAAAAATGTTGCGGTTTTATAAAAACACCAAAATCATAAAAAAAAAATTATTTTTAAAAAGTACCACAACCATAAAAATTTTGAGTTCCTAAAAAGTACAAAATTCAACAAAAATTTGCATTATAAAAGCACCAAACTAATAGAACTTTGTAGGTACCAATATCCATAAAATAGTGTCTTTATAAAAGCCCAAAACTACGAAAGTAGTATTTTTTTAAACGTACCAAACCTAAAGCAACGTTGGTTTATTTAAAAGCACCAAGATAAAAAAAGTTGCAGTTTTTTAAAGTACAAATATTAAAGAACTAGAATACAAGAATACTACAAAATCAAAAAGCACCAAAACCCTCTGAAATCAATTGTGATTTTATAAAATAACCGTTAGCTAAGAAAAAATACCAAAATCTTCAAAAACTACCAACAATTACCAAATATAAGAAGAGTACCTAGACCAAAGAAAATTGTACCAAACTCTGAAAAGAGAACCAAACTTTTTGAAATCAACCAACCAATCAAAAAAAAAAAAAAAAAAAAACTCAAATTTTAGCCTTAAAACTGTTTTCATAAACGAATATTAACTTTTACACTAAGTTTAAGTAAATAGGTATTTTAAGCTAAAATTCGTTTATGAATACAGTTTTAAAGCTTAAAATGTGTTTGAACAAAAATGTATTTGAAATCTGAATTAAGATTGTTAGTGAATACGGGTGTAAATATCTAGGAAAAGTGAATTCAGTCGTGGTTTTCTAAAGTCTCAATTTATAAAAAAAAGTACCAAAATCGAAAAAGTTGGTACTAAAATCTAAAAAGGTAACAAACTGAAAGATTTCAATCGTATTATTTATAAAAGTACCAACATATATAAAAAGTACCAAAATCTAATAAAGTACCAAACCCTTTAAAATCAATAGTAGGTTTTTACAAGTCCCAGAATCAATAAAGCTTTCACACTCGTTTAAATCAACCGTGGTTTTATGAAAGTACCATATCGTAAAAAAAGTATCAAAATCTATATAATGCAGGAAACTTCTTAAAATCGATTGTGTTTTTATAAAAGAACCAAATCTAAGAAATGTACCAAAATCAAAAGCCTAGAAAAGTATCAAAGTCTAAAAAAAGTCAAAAACTGTTAAAGCTACTTTTAAATTTATAATGTTATAATACGTATGATTAATATTTTGTATATAAAAATACTATATTACTCATACGCATTTTTTTCGGGAAAACCTTCCCATACTCTAGTTATTTATATATGCCTTAAATAAAAACAAATTTCATTGCAAATCATTTTCAATGTGTTTGATTATGAAAATATTCAAAAACACACACGTACGTATAAAAAAAAAATAAATTAAGTATGAATTGAAAATATTATAATTATATTTAAATTTATTTTCATCGGGATAAACATTAATTGCATTTATAGTAATTAAATGTGCTAAAATCCCAAAACTTATTTAACAAATTGTGAAAAGCAATCTGATGTAGGCGTGTCCCTATCCGGATTTCATTCCTGCCTAAGGAAATCTTCAGGGGACTTTGTTATTGGAATTTCTAGAGATATTTGTTATGTTAAATCACAAACTCAATGAGAATTTCTTGTCCTCGTCTAGGAGCGAGATTCAAAATTTAAAATATCAAAGAAAAACCAAAACAACAACAAAAAATTGTCACAATTGGCTTTGTCATCTTCCAAATACTACTCTGTTTTTTTGACAGACCTAGCAATGTAGTGACGTTTATTCAAGTAAATCAACAATAGAAAATCATATGTTTTCTATTAGTGTCAGTTACATTTAAATTTGCACAAGCACCTGCATATTTGTTATTTAAATTTATTTTCATCGGGATAAACATTAATTGCATTTATAGTAATTGAATGTGCTAAAATCCCAAAACTTATTTAACAAATTGTGAAAAGCAATCTGATGTAGGCGTGTCCCTATCCGGATTTCATTCCTGCCTAAGGAAATCTTCAGGGGACTTTGTTATTGGAATTTCTAGAGATATTTGTTATGTTAAATCACAAACTCAATGAGAATTTCTTGTCCTCGTCTAGGAGCGAGATTCAAAATTTAAAATATCAAAGAAAACCAAAACAACAACAAAAAATTGTCACAATTGGCTTTGTCATCTTCCAAATACTACTCTGTTTTTTTGACAGACCTAGCAATGTAGTGACGTTTATTCAAGTAAATCAACAATAGAAAATCATATGTTTTCTATTAGTGTCAGTTACATTTAAATTTGCACAAGCACCTGCATATTTGTTATTTAAATTTATTTTCATCGGGATAAACATTAATTGCATTTATAGTAATTAAATGTGCTAAAATCCCAAAACTTATTTAACAAATTGTGAAAAGCAATCTGATGTAGGCGTGTCCCTATCCGGATTTCATTCCTGCCTAAGGAAATCTTCAGGGGACTTTGTTATTGGAATTTCTAGAGATATTTGTTATGTTAAATCACAAACTCAATGAGAATTTCTTGTCCTCGTCTAGGAGCGAGATTCAAAATTTAAAATATCAAAGAAAAACCAAAACAACAACAAAAAATTGTCACAATTGGCTTTGTCATCTTCCAAATACTACTCTGTTTTTTTGACAGACCTAGCAATGTAGTGACGTTTATTCAAGTAAATCAACAATAGAAAATCATATGTTTTCTATTAGTGTCAGTTACATTTAAATTTGCACAAGCACCTGCATATTTGTTATTTAAATTTATTTTCATCGGGATAAACATTAATTGCATTTATAGTAATTAAATGTGCTAAAATCCCAAAACTTATTTAACAAATTGTGAAAAGCAATCTGATGTAGGCGTGTCCCTATCCGGATTTCATTCCTGCCTAAGGAAATCTTCAGGGGACTTTGTTATTGGAATTTCTAGAGATATTTGTTATGTTAAATCACAAACTCAATGAGAATTTCTTGTCCTCGTCTAGGAGCGAGATTCAAAATTTAAAATATCAAAGAAAAACCAAAACAACAACAAAAAATTGTCACAATTGGCTTTGTCATCTTCCAAATACTACTCTGTTTTTTTGACAGACCTAGCAATGTAGTGACGTTTATTCAAGTAAATCAACAATAGAAAATCATATGTTTTCTATTAGTGTCAGTTACATTTAAATTTGCACAAGTTTTGGGATTTTAGCACATTTAATTACTATAAATGCAATTAATGTTTATCCCGATGAAAATAAATTTAAATAACAAATATGCAGGTGCTTGTGCAAATTTAAATGTAACTGACACTAATAGAAAACATATGATTTTCTATTGTTGATTTACTTGAATAAACGTCACTACATTGCTAGGTCTGTCAAAAAAACAGAGTAGTATTTGGAAGATGACAAAGCCAATTGTGACAATTTTTTGTTGTTGTTTTGGTTTTTCTTTGATATTTTAAATTTTGAATCTCGCTCCTAGACGAGGACAAGAAATTCTCATTGAGTTTGTGATTTAACATAACAAATATCTCTAGAAATTCCAATAACAAAGTCCCCTGAAGATTTCCTTAGGCAGGAATGAAATCCGGATAGGGACACGCCTACATCAGATTGCTTTTCACAATTTGTTAAATAAGTTTTGGGATTTTAGCACATTTAATTACTATAAATGCAATTAATGTTTATCCCGATGAAAATAAATTTAAATAACAAATATGCAGGTGCTTGTGCAAATTTAAATGTAACTGACACTAATAGAAAACATATGATTTTCTATTGTTGATTTACTTGAATAAACGTCACTACATTGCTAGGTCTGTCAAAAAAACAGAGTAGTATTTGGAAGATGACAAAGCCAATTGTGACAATTTTTTGTTGTTGTTTTGGTTTTTCTTTGATATTTTAAATTTTGAATCTCGCTCCTAGACGAGGACAAGAAATTCTCATTGAGTTTGTGATTTAACATAACAAATATCTCTAGAAATTCCAATAACAAAGTCCCCTGAAGATTTCCTTAGGCAGGAATGAAATCCGGATAGGGACACGCCTACATCAGATTGCTTTTCACAATTTGTTAAATAAGTTTTGGGATTTTAGCACATTTAATTACTATAAATGCAATTAATGTTTATCCCGATGAAAATAAATTTAAATAACAAATATGCAGGTGCTTGTGCAAATTTAAATGTAACTGACACTAATAGAAAACATATGATTTTCTATTGTTGATTTACTTGAATAAACGTCACTACATTGCTAGGTCTGTCAAAAAAACAGAGTAGTATTTGGAAGATGACAAAGCCAATTGTGACAATTTTTTGTTGTTGTTTTGGTTTTTCTTTGATATTTTAAATTTTGAATCTCGCTCCTAGACGAGGACAAGAAATTCTCATTGAGTTTGTGATTTAACATAACAAATATCTCTAGAAATTCCAATAACAAAGTCCCCTGAAGATTTCCTTAGGCAGGAATGAAATCCGGATAGGGACACGCCTACATCAGATTGCTTTTCACAATTTGTTAAATAAGTTTTGGGATTTTAGCACATTTAATTACTATAAATGCAATTAATGTTTATCCCGATGAAAATAAATTTAAATAACAAATATGCAGGTGCTTGTGCAAATTTAAATGTAACTGACACTAATAGAAAACATATGATTTTCTATTGTTGATTTACTTGAATAAACGTCACTACATTGCTAGGTCTGTCAAAAAAACAGAGTAGTATTTGGAAGATGACAAAGCCAATTGTGACAATTTTTTGTTGTTGTTTTGGTTTTTCTTTGATATTTTAAATTTTGAATCTCGCTCCTAGACGAGGACAAGAAATTCTCATTGAGTTTGTGATTTAACATAACAAATATCTCTAGAAATTCCAATAACAAAGTCCCCTGAAGATTTCCTTAGGCAGGAATGAAATCCGGATAGGGACACGCCTACATCAGATTGCTTTTCACAATTTGTTAAATAAGTTTTGGGATTTTAGCACATTTAATTACTATAAATGCAATTAATGTTTATCCCGATGAAAATAAATTTAAATAACAAATATGCAGGTGCTTGTGCAAATTTAAATGTAACTGACACTAATAGAAAACATATGATTTTCTATTGTTGATTTACTTGAATAAACGTCACTACATTGCTAGGTCTGTCAAAAAAACAGAGTAGTATTTGGAAGATGACAAAGCCAATTGTGACAATTTTTTGTTGTTGTTTTGGTTTTTCTTTGATATTTTAAATTTTGAATCTCGCTCCTAGACGAGGACAAGAAATTCTCATTGAGTTTGTGATTTAACATAACAAATATCTCTAGAAATTCCAATAACAAAGTCCCCTGAAGATTTCCTTAGGCAGGAATGAAATCCGGATAGGGACACGCCTACATCAGATTGCTTTTCACAATTTGTTAAATAAGTTTTGGGATTTTAGCACATTTAATTACTATAAATTATAATTATAGCCATACACATCCATATAAACATTTAAAACATACATGTACTGCCTGCCACACACACACAAACCCATAATTGACGTCTCTTCTTAATACTAAAATATAATTTTATGTTAATTTTCATAAACAAAATTGATATTAATGATGTTATTGTCATGATGACGTTATTGTTATAATGATGTTACATACATTTTCTGATGCTGATACTGATGTTGATGTCGATAAAAAAGGCATAAGTCTTTTAAGATCTAAAAGATTTTATATCTCTTTAAAGTCATTAAAATATATTGTGTCAGTTCAGTTGATAAAAGGATATTCAAACAAGAGAAAAAAATCAATATCTGCATAATTTTGTTGTCAAAAGAATGTCACCAAAAGCAATTTATTCATATAGAAAAATAGATTATAAAATTTAAATAGACACATATTTAATAAATCCCAATTTTAATCTTGATTTAAGGTTATTGTAATGTAAAATTAAGTGTGATTATGATAATGTAGAGAAATAGGCCACAGCGACGTTTAACATTTCTGTAGTAATAAGTTGATGTAGATAAATATTATAGCATTATAAATTAAGTATTCAAATGAAATTTTATGAAAATGTAAGATTTTAAAAAGAGAGTATACCAACAGCGATAAAAACTAAGAAAAGTACCAAAATCTTAGAAAAAATGTACCAATTTAAAAAAAAAATTTACGAAAAAAAGTACCAACC
Organism: Delia radicum; assembly: GCA_021234595.1. NCBI lineage: Eukaryota > Metazoa > Arthropoda > Insecta > Diptera > Anthomyiidae > Delia > Delia radicum. Next base: position 22,491,168 of record CM037852.1, on the reverse strand, counting down.
CCTACTAAAAGTACCAAAATCTTTAACAAACATCATAAGTGTAAAAAAAATAACCAAACACCAAAAATTACCCATTTTTTATATAAAAGCACCAAAACCTAGAAAAAGCACCAAAACCAAAATCTTAATACAAGTTTCAAAATTTAAAAAAGGTAACAAACTATAAGAAATCAATCGGAAGAAGTGCCAAATCTAAAAAAGTGCCTGAACTTAGAAAAAAAGTACTAAATTCTAAGGAATCAATAGTAGTTTTATAAAAGTATTAAATTCTTAGAAAAGTACCAACAGCTTTTAAAGTACCAAAGTCTTAAAATATTTTTCCAAGTCTGAAAAAGCTTCCAAGATCTTGAAAATCAGTCGCGGTTTTATAAAAGTACCAAAATCTAAGAAAAGAACACACTTTTTTAAAAAATATTCAAAATATAAAAAATTAAACAAAACTATTAGAAATCAATTGGGTTTTAATAACAGTACCAAAATCTAAGAAAAGTACCAGAATATTAAAACATGTTTAATAATCTATTTAGAAGAGGTACCAAACTCTTAGAAACCAATTATGGATTAATAAAAGTACCAAAATCTAGAAAAAGTATAAAAATTTAAGAACAGAACCAAAAACTTTAAAAAAAAATCCAAAGTCTACAAAAATTTAAGAAAACATTCATGATTTTATAAAAGTAACAAGTTTCAATAACTTAATAAAAGAAGATTTTGTAAAAGTTATAAAAATCTTTAAACATGTGGCAAAATCTAAAAAAGATGTCAAGCTTTATGAAATTGATTGTGGTTTTATAAAAGTACCAAGACCTAAGAAAAGCACTAAAATCTAAAAATGTGCTAAAATTAAAGAAATGCACTTTAACCTAAGAAAGTCCCAACCTCAAAAATAAATGAGACATTGTGTTGTTAAAAAACATAAATTTCACAAAAGTACCACAAAATTGCATGGTATTAAAATCAAAGAAATGCACCATAATATATAAAATAATATAATAATATATATAATATAATAAAGGGTCCGCCATCTAACGTTTTTTTTTCAACTAGTGCTTATTTCGTGAATGGTAACACTTAGCTCATGTCTGATTTGACAGATAATTAGTTTTATCCTTCCGCTGAACGAATATGGTTGTGTATACGCTTGAACAACGCTGGGAAATATTGCGACATTATTTTGAAAATCATGGTAATGAGCAAGGTGTGGCCGTTACAGTCAATGGCGATCGTTATCGGCAATGTTGAACGAATTTTTGTTCACAAAAATTGAAGAGGAGGATATTGGCAACATTTGGTTTCAACAGGACGGCGCTACGTGCCACACAGCCGAAGCTACACTCGATGTTTTGCGCCATGTTTTTGAAGATCGCATTATCAGCCGCAGAGCTGATGTCGTTTGGCCACCTCGGAGCTGCGATTTGACACCGTTGGACTATTATTTGTGGGGTGCCGTCAAAGATAAGTGTTACGCCAACAAGCCAGAGACAATTGACGCTTTAAAGGACAATATTCGTGAAGCCATTGGTGAAATACAGCTGCACACAATCGATAATGTGCTTAAAAATTGGACCGATCGTGTAGGCTACTGCATGGCCAGCCGAGGCAGCCATTTGAATGAAATTATTTTCCATTATTAACCGGAAGGATTGTACTTTCAAATAAAAAAAGAAATTTGAGAAAATATTCAGTAGTTTTTTTTTATAGCATTTTCAAAAAAAAAAAAGTTATTTGGTGGACCCTTTATAATAATAACATAATAATAATAATATATAATAATAAAATAATATATAAAACTACAAAACCAAAAAACAAATCTTTTGTTAAAAACCATAAAATTTAAAAAGTTCCACAAAATTGAGAAAAGTATCAAAATAAACCAAAAGTACCAAAATCAAACAAATGTATAATAATCTACAAAAGTACCAAAACAAAAACATTAACTGAACATTCTTTTGGTAAAAAAAATATTAATTGTAGAAACGTTCCACAAAATTTAGAAAAGTACCGAAATCAAAGAAATGTACTGTTATATACAAAAGAACCAACATCAAAGCAAGATTATCTTGAACCAAACATTCTAATATTGGTAAAAAAAACAATACTATTATAGCAAATCATTTTGCGAGTGGTACTGGCAAAATACTTGCCTTTTAAACAAAGCTGTGTTTTTTCTAGAACAACATTAGTTGTACCTTTTGTGATGCTCAACAGCGTGGGCTATATATAAAAACTAGCATTGCTTTGCCAGTACTATTTTTTCTGAAAGGTTTTCAATTTGTACCTGTGTTATTTTGTTAAAATTTTAGAAAAGTACCACAAAATTGAGAAAAGTACCAAAATCTAAAAACTAAGATATCAATTGAGGTATTGTAATAATGAAAAATAAATATAAAAGAACTATCGATATATTTAAAATTACCGACATTTGAAAAAGGACCGAGTTATAAAAATAGTTCCAAAATAGTTTCCTAGGAATAGTACTTAAATCTTAAAAATAATTTAAAAAAAAGCAATAAAAAAGTACCACAATCTTAGTTAAATAAAAAAGCACAAAATACTAAAGGTATTAAAAAAATTTAAAACAGTACCAAATTATAAACATAATTCCAAAATATTAGAATAGTACTTAAATCTTAAAAATCTAAAAAATCAATGAAAAAAGTACCAGAATCTAAAGAGTAGCCAAATATTAAAAGTAAAAATGTGCTAAAATCTATAAAATTACCATAACCGAAAATAAAAAATTCTTGGAAACGGGCCTAAATTTTAAAACAAATATAAAAAAGGGAGATCCTTTTTTTTAATTTTTTAGATTAAGTTTCCTTTACAATTTTTGTTTTTTATTTTCGGTACGGTAATTTCATTGATTGTAGTACTTTTTTGTCTTCGGTGAGTTCAGTATTTGGTACTTTTTGCTATTTTACTTCAAAAAGGACATTACTTTCAAAAAAAGTATAAAGAAGGAAGGTTAGGGTCTTTTTTAAGATTTTTGTACTTTTTTCCCGACTATGGATGGCAGTTTCATAAATTTTTGAATCTTTTTTATCTGTTGTTTTTTATAAATCATTATTTATAAATCTTAAAACTATTCAAAATTTTTGTTTAAGTATTTAAATCAAAAATTATTTCTTACGATTCATTCATTTATTCCTTCTTCATTTCAAATTCATTGCATTTTGGTTTAATTGCATTTTTGGACCATTTATATCTTTGGTACCATTTTGCCATACTTTCAAAGTAGTCAACATTTTTGGTTAAGTTTTTAAATCAAAAATTATTTCTTACAATTTCTTTTATTCTTTCTTCATTTAAAATTCATTGCATTTTAATTTTTATAAATTAATAAATTCCATTTTCCTATTAAACTTGTAAAATTCATCTTCATCACAACACCGACATAATCCTCTTTATTTACAACTACTGTCCACTTGTCTCTTTCTCAGAGTTGTATACACTATATGGGGCTTTTCAAAATGAAACATGTTCGCGCATTACAAATTCCGTTTATAAAATATTCAAAAGTCCAGGAACGTTTCAAAACACTTGACATGTCAACACAAGTCATTTAAGTCATTTGTAATCATTTGGGCGTTAAACTAAAAAAAAAAATTTAAAATAAACACGCATACAAAGACACACATATACACATACATCTACATAATTTAGCATCTATAAGGAATAGGGAGGCACTTATTCTAGGAAGTTTACAAAAATGTGGCATTGAGTTTAATATAAATTTAATTCTAAATTACTGCACTATTTAATTGTTGGCCCTATTTCAAACAGTAATTAGTGTTGAAAATTCATTTCATTTATTGGGCTAACTATATTTTGTTTGGCTCCTAAGAAACTTGGCACCTTTTAGATTCATATATTGGTACTTTTTTTATTGCTCATATTTATTTTATATTTTGAACTCATTTTTACTTTTGATTTCTAGAATTTTAATACTTTTAAATATCTTAAACTTGTTGGTACTTTTTTGATATCTCAAATTTTTGGTTTATCAATTTTTTTATCATTTTTACTTTTAAGATTTTTATTACTTTTTGGTACTGTTTCAACTTCTCCCATATTTTGTAAACTTTTTATTTTTAGGTATATTTTTTGCTACTTTTTTGTTGCTTTTTTTAAAGCCACGACTTATTTGGCGTAATTTCTGATACTTTTTAAATCCGCGGTTGATTTTTAAGTTTTTGGTACTTTTAGAATCCACGATTAGTTTTGTATGATTTTTGGTACTTTTTAAACTCACGATTGATTCAGTATGTTTATTGGCACATCTTTTAACAACGATTGATTTTGTTGAGTTTAAACAAAAAAAACTATTAATAATCAATTTTGCTCCATTCTTGTCTTCTTAGTAATCAAACACGTAGCTAGGGTATTTTACTAACAAGCATTATGACGTTACTAAACTTTGAAGACCAAAAATGTTCTATTTATATAAAAAAAAATTAGTTTTAATTAAAAATAAAGAAAACAAAACATATTAGCTAGGTTGATACTAGTATTTCGATCTGGCTAAGGATCTCATTAGAACCTAAAGTTTTAGAGAAGCTAGAGCCTCCATAATAGGCTGAGCTTTAACAAAAAAAAACCTATTAAAAATCAATTTTGCTCCATTCGTGTCTTCTTAGTAATTAAACACTTGGTTAGGGTCTTTTCCTAACAAGCATCATGACGTTACTAAACTTTGAAGACCAAAAATTGTTCTATTTATATAAAAAATGTTTAGTTTTTACTCTGGCTCAAATAATATTTTTTACAGTTTTTGTAGTTTTTTGTTTTATATATCGAGATTATCTTTATGTTATTTTCAATTTATAGCGAGCTTTCAACCTCCGTATATTCACAAAAATAAAGCAAATCAAACATATTAGCTAGGTTGATACTAGTATTTCGACCTGGCTGAATATCTCATCAGAACCCTAAGTTTTAGAGAAGCAGAGCTTTAACAAAAAACCTATTAATAATCAATTTTGCTCCATTCTTTTCTTCTCAGTAATCAAACACGTGGCTAGGGTATTTTCCTAACAAGCATCCTGATTTAACTAAACTTTGAAGACCAAATATATTTTATTTATAAAAAAAAAAATTTAGTTTTTACTCTGGCTCAAGTATTATTTTTACAGTTTTACTAGTTTTTTGTTTTTATATACATATATCGAGATTATTTTAATGTTATTTTTATTTTATTACGGACTTTCAAAAAGTTGTTTCAAAAACTTGTTTCAAAAAGTTTTTACCCTATTGTTAACATAAATTTTGTTACAATTTTCTATGCTTCTGGCTCACTTGGCTTTAGCAATCGTCATAAATCTTAATTTGCGTTTTGGTAGTGGTTGGTAGTCAAAGGAAGTAGTAGTTTTTGGAATTCTCTAGTATTTTAAAGATAAAAATCTTCTTTGTTTTTTGGAGTATTGCAAAAATTTTAAGGGAGAATGGGAACATTAAAACATTTTTTGCTAAATATTTATATTTGTAGCAATTTTTAACGGAAATATAAAGTTACTTATAAAAACAGCAGCCAACATGATTTACATTTTTTTCTTTAAAACCTTAATCTGGAGTAAAATTTTCATATTCTTTCTGGCTTTATTATTGTTATAGATTTTTTTTTTTGTAGTTAAAAAGCCTTAAGAACGTTTACAATTGTATTATTTTTGTTTTGTTTTTAGGAAAAGTCCTTTTCATAAACGTTACCGCAGTATTTCGTAAGAGCTTCTTAAGCATTAAAATAAGGGAGAGTTTTTTTTAACTATGATGATGACACTTGAAAATTTATGAAGCATAAAAGTGAAATAAAATATTAGGAAAATTAATTTTTGACTTCAAATTTATTTTTTTTTAAGGAAAACAAAAAAAAATTCTACACTGTACTAAAAATATGCTTTTCAAACTAAAGGTTAAGTAAAATTTGTACTAAAACTATTTATTGGTTTTAAAGTTTAAAATGTTTCCAAAGAAACCAAATATATGATATCCATAAGTATTCAAAATCTACGAAATGAATAGACGTTTTTAAAAATGTACTAAAATTAAGTGTGCTGGAATCGTGGAATAAATTTCTACCATTTCATTATAGCCGTTTAATTATAAATGCCATTTGCTGAAAAATTTTTAATTTAACTTCATTTCAACACTTTCAAACGAAAAAAAAATCCTTAATTAGTTGTTAATATAAGAACTACAGGTTCCAGAAAGAATCTTATATACTTATATACTTTTACATCTTAATTATTCTATCATTCTTTTCTTCATTTGGTAAAAGGGTTTTAAAAAAACTGGTACTAAATATACACACAAGCTAACAAAAAATAATTTAACAGGTATTATATACATTTATCACAAATGCAATACATTAAAATTAAATACATCCTTACAATTGACTTTCACAAGGAATCTGAATGATAATACACATGAGGTTACAGGATAACACAATGGGATACAGCAGAGGAAAAGTTCTAAAAAATTCTAACAAATAAAAGTGATTTAACAAAAATTACCTACATTTTATAAATTAAATTGTGGTGTTTAAAAAAAACGTACTAAAAATTTCTAAAATAATAATGTCATTATAAAAGGTACTAAAACTGTATAAATTTGTAATGGTTATGTACAATTACTTAAAAAATGATTAATTGAAATTTGATAATAATACTGGAATTTACTTTTTTAAGTGCGTCCCGGTAGGCTAGTTGGTAGCGTGCTGGCTTATCAGTGCGGGGGTCGTGGGGTTCGATTCCCACCAGAGGCCGAAGGCCATAGTAGCTAGTGCTCGGTTAGGGTAATAGGATATAATTTGTAATTATATGATGTTAGGTTAGGTTAGGTTAGGAAGGGTTATGTACCCAAGGGCACAACTCCACTCGGAGACCAATACGGTCCATTGTGAATCCCTTCAGAGAAAAAACGGTGAGAAAGAATAGAAATAGACAGAAAAAAAAATAGCTTGAAAGATAAATATAAAGAAAGTTAGAAAATATATTTACTCCCCAGAAACCGGATCCTAACGTCCCCTAACCAGAAACAGCCGTCCTATCTCCCTGACAAATCTCAGCAAATCAACTGGATTGTATCCAGCGACACACCCGAGTTCGTCGTGAAATCTATCTCCTAGCCATTTTTGTCTGAGACCCTGTAACCTAGGACAGTGGCACATTATATGCTCCACCGTCTCCAGTTCCTCAACGTCCTCGCACAGCCTGCAAAAATCCGATATGTCCCTGTCCATCTGCTTGTGAAAGCCCTGACAGTACAATGACCGGTCAGGAACCCCGTAAGGGTCCTGAGACCTTCCCTGTCCAGTCCCAGAAGAACCTTGGTTGCCCCTGCGTCCAAAGCGGGCCATAACGCCCTAGACACCCTGCAGTCCATTCTGTTCCTCCATGATTGGTTAACGGTTTCGCGGAATCCCTTCCGTATAACCTCAAAGTAGTGACATAAAGGGGGCTTTACCCCCCGTCTCTTACTGCCAAGTCCAGATTTGAACCCTCCCTCGCAAGTTCGTCCGCCAACTCATTGCCATCCACCTTGCAGTGTCCGGGTACCCAACACAGCCTCACCGTGAATGCCTCCATGAGCTCCCTCAGAGCACACCTACATCGTGCGACCAGGCGCGAGCGCACCGTGTAGTTTGTGTAATTATATGATTATTAATAATAAATAAATAGTTAAATAAAATAATACTTTTTAAACGTTTTTTTTATATATGTAAGTACTAAAATTTCAAAAATGAAATTATGTTGTTTTAAAAGAACTAATTAATCGTGGTTTTATGACAAGTACTAAAATGTTGTGTATAAATCGCGGTTTTTAGAAAATTCATTTATAAACAATTCGAAATGTCAGGGTAACAACCTTTAATTTAAACTGACATCTGCTAGTTCCGTGTCACATGGTTCGAATCTTAAAGTTTCATTAAAAACAATTGTTTCGAAACGGACGGGCAATCTTTGATAGCTTTGAGTTTCGGCTTATACACAAGGAATTAAGTAATTTCAAAGCGAATTTAGATGTCTTTTACTTAAGATACATCCCAAAAAACGGCTTGAGTCAATGCAAATTCTAAACTGAAATATCTTTTTATTTTGACCAAACCTATTAAAAAGAAGTATGGCATAGGATTCTACTACCCAAAATTAAGTTAACGTGTCCCGGGGTTTTGCTGCGTCATTTCAAAAGTTGAAAATTTAATTACAGTGAAGGTTATAAGGTTTCATATAAGGTACTAAAAAATTTATAAATTTAATATTATTAAAAGTACTTAGAAATTCATTTATCACGGTTTTATAGAAAGTACTAAACAATTTAGTTATTATGGTCTTATATTAAAATTTATAAATCGGAGGGTTATTATATACTGTAATTTACGGCGGTTTCATTAAAAATCCTACAGTACAACTAAAGGTACTAAAAATATCATTCTTTTTTTTATTAATCGCAGTTTTATAAAAAGTACTAAATTTTTTTAAATAAATCGTAATTTTATTCAATGAACTATTTTGTTATAATTCATAGGGATTAAATTAATCGTGGTTGCATATAAAGTACTAAAATTGAAGGTATTAATCGAAGTTTTTTAGAAAAATTTCTAAAATAATTTTTTTTTTTTTTTTTATAGTTTAACCAATACTCAGGGGATGCCCCCTACTCATGCAGTGCATTGTATTGATCAGGAAAATAGAGTAGTATGGGAAGGAGGAAAGAGGGAGTAGTGTTTGTGGATATTTGATTTAAATTTTTCTAAATTGTAAGTAACAGGGAAGACTTCTGCGGGAAGTTTGTTCCACATACGAATCGTTCGACTAAAAAACGAATTTTCTCTGTAATGCGTTGTGCAAAACACAGGACAATCAACTACAAACGGATGTTCTCTACTAGATAAGCTTAAGTATTAAAAATGGAGCAAAATTGATAATTAATAAGTTTATTGCTAAAGCTCTGCCTATTTTGGAGGCTCTAGCATTTTTATAACGTCGGGTTCTGATAAGATCTTTAGCCAGATCGAAATACTAGTATGTACCTAGCTAATATATTTGATTTGCTTTATTTTTTTAATATATGGAGGTTAAAAGCTTGTTATGAATTAAAAATTAATTACTAAAATTTTATAAATTAATCGTATTTTTCAAAAAGTATTTGAAATGTGTATATTTATCGTGGTTTTTCATAATTGCTACTAAAATTTTCTAAATTATTCATTGTTTATAAATGTGCTAAACTATTATTGTAAAAATCAATAGTACTAAAATCTTATTGTACGAAATCAGAAGTACTAAAATATTTTGTAGAATATCAAAAGTACTAGAATATAATTGTAAAAGATTAAAAGTACTAAAATCTTTTATTGGATACCAAAAGTATTTAAATCTAATTGTTAGAAATCAGAAGTACTAAAATCTTATAAAAAGTTCTCAAATTGTTAAAATAAATCGGAGTTTTATAAAAAGTACTAAAATTAAAAATCTAAATTTTAGAAATCGAAAGTACTAAAATCTAAATTAAAGCAAGCCAAATTTAATTGAATGAAATAAATAGTACTAAAATTCTATAAAAAAAATCATAACTACTAAAATATTTGCAGGAAACCAATGCTAGAAATCGAAAGTACTCAAATTTAGTAGAAATAAATCAAAAGTACTATCTAATTGCGCAAAATATACATTTTAGTACTTATATATTTGAAGTACTAAACACTAATTGTGAGTAATAAAAAGTACTAAAATGCTGGGAAAAAAATATTTACCCAAACTGCATAAAATTAAAATTACTAAAATATAATTGTAATAAATCAAACTTATTTAGATCGACTTATATGAAGTCAAAAGTACCAAAATCTAAGAAATCAAAATTCTAAGAAATCAACAGTACTAAAATTAATTTATAGGATATTATATTCGTAATACTTAACGAAATTTACAAGAAATAAAATTGTAACAAAATAAATGAATTAAAATCTAATTTAAGCAAATTATTAGTACTAAAAACTAATTGTGGGAAATAAATCTAATTTTACGAAATCGAAAGTACTTAAATCTACTCGTAAAAATAGTACTAAAATCCAGTTGTATAATATCATAATTGTGAGAAAAAAATTTAACTTGTAAGAAAAAATCTAATTAAAGGAAATTAAAGTACTAAACTCCAATCGTTAAAAATCAAAAGTGCTTACTAAATTTAAATTTAAAGGAAGAAAAATTTACTAAAATCAAATCGAAGGAAATCAAAAGTACTAAATATCTGTGTTTATAAGTCAAAAGTACTAAAATCCAATTGTTATAACTTAATAGTAATAAATTTTATTCTTTTGAAATCAAAGTACTAAAATATAATCGTTAAGATATAAAAGTTTTAATAATTTGAAAGTACTAAAATATAATCGTTAGAAAACAATAGAACTAAATTATTTTTTTTGAAATCAAAGTATTAAAAATAAGTAGTCATAAATTTAAACTTCCAAAATCTAATTATAAAAAAAATATAAAAAGTACTAAAATCTTATTGCATGAAATAAACAGAAAAAAAATCGATTTGGGACATCAAAAATACTCAAACATGCTTAAGAGAAAAAAAAAATACTCAAATATAATTTACAAAAAGCGGTCCAAAATCTAATTTCACTTGCAAAAATACTTAAATATACGTAAACAACCATGGATTTATAAAAGTACTAAAATTGTGGTTTTATAAGAGTACTAAAATATACTTGTGCAAGAAAACCATAGAAATTAGTAAAATAAAAACCAAAGCATTTCTTCCAAAGTACTAAAATACAGCTGTACATAATCTAACAGAGCGCTAAATTTAATAAAAAACCCCTTTAGCTTTTTAACTAATTAAAATAAAAACCAAGGTATTTTGAGTGTATGTACAATATTTTTGAGACCTTTCAAAAGTGATTTTATTACCAAAATATAAAGTTAAATTTGTAGATCCTATACTACCCAGGCAGAAAAGTACAATCGGCACAGTACTGGCAAAGCGTCGGCGACGGTTGGTTATGTGTTTGAAGAATGTGGGATTAACAATCGTGAGAGTATTGTCCGGATAACAGTCCGATTGATAACAGTGGCCAAACATTACTTGCCACCGTTGGCATAACGTTGTAAATTCAAACAATTTGGTGCTTTCCAAATACCTTAAATTTATTTAATGTTGTGAAATGATTCTAAAAAACACTCCTTTTAAAACCAGCCACCAAGTTCGGTCTAAGTTTTTTAAATAAATAATTGCTGATTGAAGTAGTAAATTATAATAAAATGTTTTAAAATGTTAATGCTACTAATATGTAGTTGTAATACTGGTAAAAACAATAGGGACAGTGAATTTTTGCGGGTTATACTGGCAAAACACTTGCTTTGCATACATAATAGTGCTTCTATAGTATACAATATTAGTTGTAACTATGGTAATTTCTAACATGGTGTATTTTACAAATATAACTCTGGTTTGTCAGTACTATTTTTTTTTTGTACGGTTGACAATTTCCGCCTGGGTAGTTCTTTTAGTGCAAACATCAAAGTAAAAATTAATAAATTGTTGGCCCATAGTGTCTAGTATGAATACCCAAATCAAAGTGCAAGTTACACAACATGTAGAGTAACAAGCAGTTGTCGAGTATTAAGAGAAATAATGCATGTAAATATTAGTGTATGTATTAGTTTACATCTACATATGTATTTTGCATTCGTACATCTAAATAATGTGTACATATGAAACAATTGAAGTTGTAGCTGTAATTGGAGTGCATCATGTAATACAAAAATGATTCTGTAGAAACACCTAAAGAAAATTTTGCAAAATTAAGAAATACAGCTCTGAGAAGTTTTAGTACTAGCAAAATTCATTGTGGAATCGACGAAACTATTGTGAATTTTATAGCAGTAGATCTTTAAATAGCAATATCGATATCGCTAATACCCATTCTGTATGCCATTGCATATACACTCAAAAAAATAAGTTAGTATAAAAGTTAGTAAAACGTCTTGTAAATCAGGTATACTATTTTTTAGCAAATTTTTTTGCTAAAATCGTGTTTTCAGCTAAAATTTTTGTTATACTTATTCAGCACTTAACTGTTTTATACTAATGCTTTACTAATATACTAATGTTTTACTAATTAATTTTGCTAAAAAAAATTGTGCTGATAAGCATATTAATAGTGTGGACGACAACCAGATTGAAAGATATACGCAGAATGAAGCAGATGTCGCGGCATGTCTAGATGTAGTAGACAAGAGGAAAATGATACTAAAAAGTACAACTCTAATAAGACATATAAAAAAATCAACCATGGAAGACTTTTGTATCTGTTTTTCATACAAGGCTTTTCTAAGCTTCTACTAAGTGTTAGCAAAACTTTTGCTGAATCTACTAATTTTGTTGCTAAAAACCAGCTCGCTGATTTTCAGCAAAAGATTTTGCTGACATTAGCAATTTTTTTGCTAGCACCCTCCTGACTAAAATTTTGCTGACTCAGCAAAATTTTTGCTGACTTTACAAACTTTTTTTTTTTGAGTGTACTGATTTTGTGAGTGTATTTGGTGTTGAAATCAACATTTTGTTAGGAAATAGCATCGTTTTATCAGTTCTAAAATATCAACATTAAATGCATGAATTTATTATTTTAAATTTTTGTTTTTATGGTTTATATCAAAACTCATATGCTTATATCTTAAACTACCTTTGTCTTACAAATTTATTCAAGGCTAAATATTCTTAATATTTCTAGAATTTCATATACCGAAAGTCTTTAGGTCAGTTTGACCTAATTGGTTTATTACATAAATTGTTAGTTTAGGTTAGTAACTATTATTTCTGGTTATTGTTACAAATTTGTATTTGTCAACAAGTATAAGATTTCAATATAATATTCCGTTTAATATGCATTTAAGATTTTGTTTGAAAATTTGTTTAACAAATATTTAGATTATATGAACTTGTTAGTAAATTTTCAAATAAAAGGCAATTTTAAGATAAAGAGGAAGTGTATGTTAAAACATTATTGCTAATATTTTTTTGTTCTTTAAAATAACTAGGAATACGAAAATGTTTTTCTTGGAATAATCTTTCTTAAAGCCGTTTTAATTTCTTGGAGTTTAATACTTTTGAACTGTTTTTTTAGTACTACTCAAAAAGATCTTTCAATGAATATTTTATATGTAACAATATACTTTTGATTTCTTACAATTCTTTTGATTCCTTACAATACTTCTGATTTCTAACAATAAATTTATTTTAGTACTCTCGAATTCTTCTAATTATATTTTAGTACTTCTGATCTCTACTCCTACTTCTGATTCCTTAAACTGAGATTTTGATGTTTGTATTTACGATAAGTGTGAGTACTATTTATTTCTCACACTATAGCTTTTATAAAACCACCATAAATCAGGGACCGTAACGGTTATAAGTGATATCAAAAAACTTCTTTTATAACAGTTATTTTGTGGCTTAAAAAGAAAAAAAACATCCAAAACAGTTATTTCTCAACGTAAAAATAAAAGATCGGATGAAACTCTTAAGAAGAGAGTTTTATTTTGACTTCATTAAGAAAACTCTTTTGAGGAGTTTTATTTTTTCCGTCTGAAATAAAACTCTTTTGAGGAGTTTTATATTTTCCGTCTAAAATAAAACTCATTTGAGGAGTTTTATTTTAAAACTCATTTGAGGAGTTTAATTTTAAAACTCATTTAAGGAGTTTTATTTTTTCCGTCAGAGAATAAAACTCATTTTATGTAAATGTTCAATTGCAATGCAGTGTAATCTAATCACTTGCATTGCAATTGAAAAAATCGTCATTCAAATTAAAAGCATGTGGGTTTTTAATTTGTTATTTTTTGATTCCTATTATTAAATGGTTATTGTTTTACTTCTTATATTTTTATTTATCATAACTAGCTGAATAAAACTAAGTTGCAACTGCATTAAGAGATAAGAAATAAAACAATAACAATTTAAAACGGCAGGTTTTTGTTATGCATTTTTGCTATTCGCAAGTAGGTAAAGTAATAAATTCGGTCCAAATTGTATACCCTAGTTAAAGTTTCCTATTGGGTTCATTGTTTATCATCGTTATTATCATCTGCTTATCACTCAATTTGCATATTAACTTTATATTTTACTATGCTAAAGCAAAAGAATTTATTACCGTTAGGTCAAATCTAACTACCTAGTATTAATTTAGCATTAAGTGTATAAAAACTAATACTTGTTTTTTTCTAGTTCTTTATAATATAAATCAATTGCTTTATAACGTTGAGTAGTGAAGATCACTTTAATAGAAACATTTTTGGCAGACTATTTAAAAAGTAAGGTAAGTCGCGTGAGTGCCACATGTACATATGTTTTTATTGAATGATTAATTATTAATTTTACATTTGCAGTAGGTTTAAATCGTGAATATGGGTCGCCATTCCGATATTACTTGTCGTACATTTTTTAAAAAAGTTGATAATACTCATGTATGCCGGCTGTGTAAAAGCGTTTTTAAAGGTGATCATGTCAGCAATTTAAAGCGTCATTTAATCAACCAGCATAAAGAACAATATAACATGATAAACCTCTTTTTGAGTTCTGGAAGGCTAAAAGAATACACTATCCGTACTTGTATACATTGGCAAAAACTATACAGTGTGTACCTGCAACCCAGGTAAGCGTGGAAGGAGCATTCTCTGCTCTTAAATTGGTATTGAGCGACCTGCGTTCAAATCTTTCCGCAGAAAATTTAGAAAAAGTTATGTTCGTTAAATTAAACAAATAAATTACTACACACATTATAGCAAATGAAGTTAATAAAAAAGAAAAAAATAAACAAAATGAGTTTTATTTTAGACGGAAAAAATAAAACTCCTTAAATGAGTTTAAAATAAAACTCCTCAAATGAGCTTTATTTTCTGACGGGAAAAATAAAACTCCTCAAAAGAGTTTTATTTCAGACGGAAAAAATAAAACTCCCCAAAAGAGTTTTATTTCAGACGGAAAAAATAAAACTCCTCAAAAGAGTTTTCTTAATGAAGTCAAAATAAAACTCTCTTCTTAAGAGTTTCATCCGAACCTTTAATTTTTTCGTTGAAAAATAAATCTTAACTGTATAGTTGAGATCGTTTTCTTAAGATCACCATAGATTCTGAAAGAGCACTTCAATACGAATCCATTGGTATACGTCTCCGTTGACTCTAACATAGAGAGTTTTTAAGTTAAAGTTTTCGGGATAACTGTT
Source organism: Delia radicum (assembly GCA_021234595.1). Taxonomy (NCBI): domain Eukaryota; kingdom Metazoa; phylum Arthropoda; class Insecta; order Diptera; family Anthomyiidae; genus Delia; species Delia radicum. Next base: position 22,475,945 of record CM037852.1, on the reverse strand, counting down.
ATTTTCGGTCTCTGCCATAAATTTATTTAATTTTAGTACTTTTTATGCAATCATGATAATTTTTTTTTTTAATTTTAGTTCAAACTTTTCATTCAATCGTGGTAAATTTATTTCATTTTAGTACTTTTTATTCAATCATGATAATTTTTTTTTTTAATTTTAGTACAAACTTTTCATTCAATCGTGGTAAATTTATTTAATTTTAGTATTTTATATTTAACGTCGGTAAGCAAATATATTTGTAGTACTTTTTATTAAAGCACGTTAAATTTGTGTAATTTTAGTACTTTTTATAGAACTACGGTAAATAAATTTATTTTAAGCAAATTTAATAAATTTTAGTACTCTTTATTAAAGTACGTTAAATTCATAAACTTTTAGTACTTTCAAAAATGCTTTAATTTTTGTATTAAGAATACAAAAATAGTTTTTCGGACTTTCTATATTTTCAATTATGTAGTTAGAATATTGTGCTACCTCAAAAACCTAAGATGATATTATCATTTTAGATTTTGTTTTAGTAATTTAATTAAAAAACTTACTTTTTTCTTTAATTTTTGTATTTATTTTTAAACAGCTTAAAATTTATTTAGTTTTAGAACTTTTTATAAAACCACATATTCAATTAATTTTGAGTACATTTCATTTAACTACGGTGATTTTGTTTAATTTCGGTACTTCCTTTAAAATAAATTAATTTTAGTACTATTTTCTTTTTTATTAAATCACGATAAATATATTTCATTTTAGTACGCCCTAGATTTAAATTCATTTCGCTTAAGTAGAGCCTTATTTTTGTAACGCGATAAATTTATTTAATTTTAGTACTTTTTATTAAACCACTATAAATTAATTTAATTTTACAAAAAAATGGTCTATATTTTTTTAATTTCAGTTTTAGTACCTTTAATACCAAATTTGTTAAAAATGCGCCAAATTTACTTAATTTTTTACTTTTTATTAAACAACGTTAAACTAATTAAATTGTAGTACTTTTTGTCAAACCACTTTAGATTTATTTAATTTTAGTAATTTTGATAAAACCACTGTACTTTTTTTAGCACTTTTTATAACCCACAGTATATCTAACTTAAGTACTTTTATTAAATCACGGTAAATTTATTTAATTTTAGTACTTGTTATTAAACCCCGGAAAATTTATTTAATATTAGTACTTTTTTTAAAATACTATAAATTTATTTAATTCGAGTAAAATACATTTTATGCAACAACAAAAAATTTATACAATTTTAGTACTTTTTAATAATTCAAAATAAAAGTACTAAATTTTAGTACTTCTTATGATAACACTACCATATTTACAGATTTTAGTTTTTATAATAAATCGCCGTTTATATAAAAAAAAATTAGTACACTTCGTTTAACCAACATAAATTTTTAAAATTTTAGTAGCCTTTTAGTAAGCCACGATTAATTTATATATAAAATTGAAGTGCCTTTTTTAAAATCACTATTAAGTTATAAAATTTTTGTATTTTTTAATAAGACCTCAGTGAGTTACTAAATTTTAGCACTTTCATAAATTTACGTTAAATTAATAAAATTTTAGTACTTTTTAAAAATGTTAGTACTTCTTACAAAATCACAACCATACTTTTAGATTTCATTACTTTTAAAGAAATCAGAATTGATTTAAACATTTTTAGTACATCCTATAAAGTCAGGATAAATTTATACAATTTTATTAGTTTATTTAAACATTTTTTACATTTTATAAAACCACTTTCAATTCAAAAAAGTTAAGTACTTTTTATCAAATGTTGATTAAGTTAGTATAAAAGTTTTTGTACTTGTAATAAAATGTCTGTTAATTTATAAAATTTTAGTACGTTTTATTAACTCACGATTACTTTGCACAGTTTTAGTACTTCAAAACATTCGCTGATATCGGTAAACTAATTTTTTATAGTTTTTCTTTATGAAAATTGTCTAAAAAGACGATAGTTTTTTCATGAAACAGATGAATCGATTTGGAAATTTATAGTTCGTTTACATTTTGGAGTTAGGGCATATTTATAGGTCACTCGTTTATTTGCCAGTTTCTTAAAAATGTTCACTTGTTCAATAATTTTTTTATCAATTTTAAATAAAATGAACGAAGATCACAAAAATTCGCTTTAAATGTAACTTGTTCGTAAACTAAATGAACTATATTACCCTCTCTTATAATGAACTAAAGTATTTTTTTACCGAAAACGAAATTGGAAGGTAGTGTTTCCAGATTATATATAGCCTCAATTGAGCTTACGCGGAATGAGGTCAATGAATCAATTTCCCTTAAATGACCAATTCCTTGATTATTTAAATCCGGACTTAAAACTAGTTCAATTTGCCATTCATGTGCGTTAAACGTTGTCAAAAGTATTAAAATAACTGGTCCTGTAACTGGGAAAGGAGAACATAACACGTATTTTATTTTCACAATATTTGTAGTAACATTTTTTTTTTGTGGAAGGTTTTAATAAACTTATTTAATAAAACGGATTTGTAATGAAAATTTTTCATAATTTTTATTTTCCATACAAATTTGAAACGATTTCAAAAGAAACGACAAACGAAAAAAAACTATTGAGTAAGCTTCAAAATTTTATTTACTATCGAAAAATTCGCAGATTCTGAATTAGTTTTACTATTATCAAATATTGTTGAAATACCCAGTAAAATAGTAAAATCTATATAACTGGTTGCAGAATAACTTATACTGTATTATAACAGGTTCTAATTTCTGTTCTGCAACTGGTTCTTTTTATATGGAGTGTGTCCTATTTGCAATAGGTTCTTTACCTCCAAACAAGAACAGTTTGCTTTAGAACCGGTTTCTAGAACCAGTTATAGAACTGGTTCTGGGACAGTGACACCTTACATTTCGACTTCCTGGAACCTGTTCTAGAACCCGTTCCCATGTAACCGGTAGTAAAAGAAGTTGTTCTAGAATAGGTTCAGAGGTAACTTGTTCTAAAAATTTTGCTGGGTAAATTTAAAAGATTTTTGTATTAATACTATATTTTGCTTACCATTTACAAGCCTTTAAATATTTCATGTAGCCTACAAATGATAACCTTGCTTCCTTACAAGGCCACAAAAAACGTACAATATACAACATGTAATAAATTTTATAAAACAGTGCTGGAATTTATTTATTTAAAATCTAAAATAAAAGTTGCTGAAACAATGAACTTTAACCTCCTCTCTCATTTGACAATACAAAGGATAAGGCAATGGAGAATGAGAAAATTGTCACAGTATGCAAGGATATTCTTATTATTTGTTTACATGCCAAGAAAAACGTAAATAAAAATGATGTCATCGACGAAAAACATAAAAAGGAATTATATGTTAATAAAAACATACAAAAACATTTACAAATGTTGTTGGCAACATTTACTAATGTTGCTGGCAACATTTGAAATAACACCTGCGCTTTAATACTTTGAGTTTAGGATTTAATGAGAATGATAGAGAGTAAAAGTGCATTAGTATTGCTTGTCGAATTTCGAAAACAACATGTTGCTTTAAAGACTTACTCTAGGCTGTTGGTAAATAGCAAAAATTAAGCATACATTTAGGCGCGTGGAAAAAAAATATAAATTCCAGGCAAAGTACAGCGAGAAGGATAGTAATAAAATATGTTTGTTATGATTGAGAATACAAATAAAACATTGCCGAAATAATATAATAATATTGCAAAACATATTGCTAGAATGGAGTAACAGAAGTTTCTATAAGAAACTTTTCCATAAGAAGCTCTGAATTAGTTTAGGTTTTTAGAAGATTTCTTACAAAACAAACTTGAAAATTTTGAGGAAGTAAATTATTAAAAATTTTTGGAGTCTAACTCTTTATAAAATGTAAAAATATCTTTATTTTAAAAATATATTAAAATCAATTTAAAATTTCTAAATAAAAAAATGTTATATACAATTTTCGTATATTAAAAAATATGTTTAAGAAAAATTGTCAATATCTAAAAAGAGGTTGATTCTGACAACTTTTTGAAGCAAAAATTCCTAAACTACTCGTGTTAAAATTTTTCTATAGTAAAAATGGCTTATAATCTAGAGGATAAAATTTTAACAAAATTCCAAGTCTCTTTTCCAGAAAATATATTTGAATCATAAAAACTTTAACTTTGCCTAAATAATTTTTATAGCGCAATTTTTACTTCTTATGTATTTGCATAAGTTGCTGAATAACAATGCAGAAATATGTATATTTCAGCTTTAATATGCTTTTAAAATTATTGTTATAACTTTTAAAACAAAAAAGTTATTAAGGATTTTATGGATTAACCTTTAAATTAATATTACTCATACGTTACGTGAATCGTTGAAATATAAAATTTTTAAAGAGTTTTCAAGAAAAGTCGTCGATTTTTTTTAGCAAAAATAAAGAAAATACCAAAAAATTAAAAAATTGTCATAACATAAAATATTTAACAGTGTAGGGACAGAGAGAGTTTTTGTACAAATTTGCTAATTATTTTTTTTTTTTTTCATTTATAAACATTTGAAATGTTATTTAAATTATTTTATTATTAATTTCTATTTGCATGTTTCATTTAATTACATTTAAATTATTCAATGATACTAAATATCTATGTCAATTAAAACAAAATTTTTGCAAATATTTAATTAAGTTTATTACAAAATAATTTCTACTTTTTGGTGCAAAATGTATTAAATTTTAATTAACACTTTTGCATAGTAAATTATATTAAAAATGTAATTATTGTATGTATATTAAATAAGTAATTATAGAAATTTTATCTAAAATGAGCAAATTCATTGGAAAATATTTTCCATAAATATTTTGTACAGTAGAGAATCAAAAGCTAATTTATATTCTGTACAGTAGAGAATCAAAAAATATTTAACTAATGAGCTTGTAAAAATGATACATAGGATTAATTTATAATATCTTATGTAAAATACTATAGCATTTTAATTCGAAATCAGCATTTCCGAAACTGCCCTACTGAATGGACCGGTCCTGTGACTGGTGAAAATAGGACATACCACTTAACGAGCGCTTAAAGCTTTATTTTATCTTAGAAATCCAAAAAATATTATTTTTTTACTTATAGTAAAAGAAAAGCTAGTGCGGTAATTAACACCAAAGGACCCATCCTATGACAGGTCAATTGATAGCATATCACTGAACTGCAACTATTTTATTTTTCTGTTAATTTTTTTTTTTTTGAGCTAATAAGACCTAAAATATTCATATAAATAAAAACTAAATTTTTGTTTACAGTTTTGTCCCGACGTTTCGTCGATTATTTATCGACTTCTTCTGGGGATTCGTAAATTTTGATATTATTGCATTCAAAACATTTTTTATAAATAATTTTACATTTAACATTTTTTATAAATAATTTTACATTTAACATGTAACATACAACAAAAAACACGAATTTAACAATAAAAACACATCCTAACTTAATATCACAGATTAATTAATGGCTACTTTGTAGCTTGAATTTATGTTCTTTGTGTCCTCTTTCAAGTTCATGGATTAACTTTTCCACATTTTTTCTTTTATTTTCCTGTAGTGTTTGTATTGTTTTTGCTTTTTGTTTCTTCTTTTGTTCAAATACATATGCAAAAATATAACACACTCCTAGCATATAACAAAAGGCCGAAAATGTGTCAAGACCCAATTTTAGTACAACGACATGTTAAAATGACCTGTCCGAATACAAAATCATTGAAATCGCTTAGGTTTTTGTATCCATAATATTGATAAAAAATTAGCTCTACCTATTTTTAATTTTTTTTTGTACAAAACTTTGTAAAATTTATCAAACTTAAAATGAAAAAAGTAAAAATTTGCAAGTTTTACAAAAAAAAATTTTCATCATTGAGATGAAAAAAAAATGTTTTTCAACAAGTTCAAGGAAAAAAAATTTGCGGTCAAAACGGCATATTACTTAACTATATTTTCCTTTTTCGTTTCCAATTTTTTTAATTTTATTGTAGTATTTGTATTGTTTTTGTTTTCTCTTTCTTTTACTATTAAAATACACACGCAAAAAATATAATTTTGCTGTTAACCGCCAATTTTCACAAGCAACTTAAGCTTACATTTTAAGCAGAACGTATTGTGATCAAGTATTTGTAAAAAACTTTGAAAATTTACAAAAAAATTTGGATAAAAAATATTTTAATTTGAACAATAATAAAAATAAAACAAAAATTTTCAACCAAATTTAAGAAAAAAAATTTGAGGAAAACAGGTGTGAACAAATAGTCAAGAAAAAATATAGCGGAAAAAGCAATGACGAGGAAATTTTTCTACCTTAAATTCTTTTTGTGTACCCCCATCTCTTGAGAAAAAAAAACATTTTTCGCAGGAAAAAATTAAGAAAAATATTTAGTGGATTAAAATTTTGCAAAAAATTGTGCAAAAAATTGCGAAAAAAACAATATCACAGAAAACCCATAATAAAAAAATAGAAAAAATGCGGAAAAAAATTAAGAAAATATATCTTCTAAACACTGAGATTTACAAACAACTTTTCACGAAATAAAATTTCGGGGAAAAAAATTTCGGAGAAAAAAAAAATCTCGCAACAAAAATTTCGATGGAAAAAATTTTAAGAAACTACAATTTTGCGAAAATAAATTCTGCCAAAAAAAAAAATATTCGATAATTTTCAGCTTTTTAAATGGTAAATTGTTAACACTTATACAACGACATCATAATTTGCCAGTGTAGAAAAGCATTACCATATAAGTGGTTATATAAGCACATATTTGGTAATGACAAGTACTTACAGTTGTCATTGCAAATGGCATTACTTTTATATGAGCAGTCGTGCAAAATAATGACATATCATTCATAAACACCTTAAGAAAATTCAAGACACACCCTATATGCTTACTAGTATGGGCAAAAATAATGAGTGTAAAAATAAATATTCAAAATAACAAAATTTTCAAAAAAAAAAAAAAAACTAAATATAATAAAAATAAGTTTCTTTTCATAATTTGTGATCACACTGGATTCGAACCTGGAACTCCAGGTTATCCGTCAGCGCTCTACCAACTTAGCTATATCGACATGTTATACCTGATAGATAAAAACATAAATTAATTGCTTGCACAAAATATCATTACTTTCCAGCTTACAAAAATAAATAGTTGTACATGTACTTACTAAAAGTGAGAATATAATTAGTCTAAAAGTAGATATCTAAAAACTGTTTAGATTATTACTTTATATTCAAAATAATGATAAAAATAAGTATTTATGTACTTGTTGTATTTAAATAATGGGAAAATTAAGTAGTTATTAGTAAGTCATTATTATTTGTATTAAAGTAATGCCGAGAGTTAGCTGATCTCAACGTAAACAAGTCACCGGTGCCGGATGGCATATCAGCACTGGTGCTGAAACAGTGCTCTTTAACGTTGTCACGTCCATTGGCAAAACTTTTCAGTTCTTCGTACCGTGCGGGAATCTTCCCCTCATGCTGGAAGGTGGTCAATGTCCAGCCAATCCCTAAAAAGGGTGCGGCTAACAACCCTGAAAATTACCGACCAATCGCAATTTGCTCTGCGCTCTCCAAAGTGATGGAGACCATGGTTAACCACCATCTTGTAAAATATTTAGAGACCAATTCACTATTAATACCCTTTTTCTTATTTTCATTAATGACCTTCTTGGTCAGACCTTCAATCCTATCTACTCTTTTGCAGATGACAGCAACATTTGTCATTCATTTTCATTCGATCACAGGCCAAGCTCTTTGGAGATAGAGGGCATGCGGCAGAACATGAATGACACACTCAATCAAGACCTTTCTACAATCTCCGAGTGGGGTCGCGCGAACAAGGTCGATTTTAATGCACGCAAGACACAATGTTGTATGTTAACCCACAGACGGGCTGTGGACTTAACATTGTCATCTGCAGCTATGGATGGTATAGGTATTGAGGAATCGGATACTCTTGATGTTCTGGGCATGAGAATACAGTGTGATGTCCGTTGGAATAAGCACGTATTTCAAGTGTCGAAAGAGGCATTCAAGTGTTTCGGTTTTCTAAAACGGGGCAAGACTTACTTCACTCCATCCGATCTCCTTACTATTTATACCAGCTATATCCGGCCAAAAATGGAATACAACTCTCATATATGGGCAGGGGCTCCACTGTCTATTCTGAAGCTTCTGAACCGTGTTCAGGGGAGGGCGGTGAAGCTTATCAATGACAGTAGTGTATCCAACTCTATTGATTCATTTGAGCATCGTCTGAATGTGGGTTGTGTGATACTTTTCTATCGATATTACCATGGGAGATGCTAATCTCAGATAAGTGAACTTATTCCACAAGCCCGAAGTTTTATTCGTAATACTCGCTTATCTAGTAGAGCACATCCGTTTGTAGTTGATTGTCCTGTGTTTCGCAGAACGCATTACAGAGAAAATTCGTTTTTTAGTCGAACGATTCGTATGTGGAACAAACTTCCCGCAGAAGTCTTCCCTGTTACTTCCAATTTAGAAAAATTTAAATCAAATATCCACAAACACTACTCCCTCTTTCCTCCTTCCCATTCCCTATTTTCCTGATCAATACAGTGCACTGCATGAGTAGGGGGCATCCCCTGGGTATTGGTTAAATTATAAAAAAAAAAATATAACTGCGATTTTGTATGAAAAATTTCGAGGTACTACGGTACTTAAAATTAGTTTAAAATGAGATTGCAGAAAAACAGCTAAAATAAGTAGATTTGTTTTGCCAATTATTAGTAAGCAAAAATAAAAATGTTAAATTTACAAAATTCAACTTAAATTCGAGTTGAATTTTATTTAATTGAAAATAGCAATTTACATTAAAAATTTCACACTCTTTTGTGATTTTGTTTCTACTAATATTTAGCAAATTTTTGGCTGATTTTAGCAGATTAAATTGTTACTTTCAATTAGTTTAAATTTAGCTTAAATATAAATAAGTTTTTGTAGATTTAACACATTTATTTTTGCTGTTTTCATTTTGCTAATATTTGAAGAAAAAAAAAAAAAATTGGTGCGCCCCGGTAGGCTAGTTGGTAGCGTGCTGGCTTATCCGTGCGGGGGTCGTGGGTTCGATTCCCACCACAGGCACTGGTCTGTTTTCGCTACAACGCGTTGAAGGCCATAGTAGCTAGTGCTCGGCTAGGGTAATAGTATATAATTTGTAATTATATGATTATTAATATATAAAAAAAAAAAAAATTTTCTAACTTTTGCAGTTTTTCCTGCAACGCAATTTTTACTAATTTTCAGTAGTTTAAGCAAAAGTTTTTACTAATTTGTTTATATTAGTGTAACCATTTATTGGAACGAAATTGCGTTCCAAATACCTTGGATTTCCTATTTAAAAAAAAAAAACGCTGTAAAAATATGTCGATTAAAAAAACGTGAAAAAATCTGCGAAATTTTATTTTACAGAATTTTTTTTTCAGCAATATGATTTTCCACGTCGATTTTATTTATTATTATTTTTTTTAATTTGTTTTAAATTTTTTTTTTATCTCAATGGCTGGAGGGTACATATAATTTCGACACAGTGGACTGTAATATAACCACTTGTTAGGTTTTAAACCGCTGTTTGCCGACCTATTTCATTGACCAAATTTTTTTAAATGCTCCGCAATAAAAACCAAACCTCAAGTTTAATTTATAAATAGTTCTTTATTATTGCAAAAAAAAAAAAAAATAAACACAATGAAAGTGTGATGTTTCCTTTAATTTCACAACTAACCACAAATTGGGAAAACTATTCCATTGAATTGAAAACCACAAATGAAATTTAATATATAAAATAATTATTTAAATTTTACATATATATTAAAACAAACACGTATTATAATAGTAAACGATTAATTAAATACATACAAAAGAACTATAAATTAATGAAAAGCAAAAATTGAAACAAATTTTATTTAATAACTGAAATTTATTTTATAAAATTTCAATTATTTACAAAAAAAAAATCTTAATTTTTTTTATATAATTCATACACGCAAAAAATAAAAATTTGTTAAATCAACAAAAAAACAAAGCGTATACGTTTACTAAGTTTATTTTATAGAATACAATATGAAAAGTGTTTCGACATCTTATACTAAAAACTTCGGCAAAAAGTTGTAAAATAAAACTACTACATTTTTAATTTTAACTCTTAATTTTAAGTTCCTTTGTTAATAAAAAATATATAGACTAAACCTATATTGCTTGCCTTCAAGTTTTACAGCTTTTGTTAGTATGACAGTCAAGTAACCAATTTGTTATCTTGTTTAACTGATACTTTGATAGTTTTAAAAATTTACTTTAGAAAGTTAAAAAAGAAAACTCAAGTAAGCAAAGTGAACTCAGGTAAACAAACTGAAATATTTTAAAGTGCAATAGTATTTATCATCAACTAAGGGAACTTTGTTTTTATACAAAAGAGTTAAAACATGTATAACAGTGGTTTACACTTGACTTATGTAATTTCTATCAACTTTACATAAAAAAAATTACAAACTTGACTTCGATATTCTAACACTAGTTTATTTTGAGAGTGTATAAATTGAAAAACAAAATTACAAGTAAAAAAAAACCATATTGAAAATTTTATCTGCTGCTCTATAATGAAAACAAATGATTTTTTAATTGTTTATAATATGAATGAAAATTGATTAAATATAAATAAAATTTTATAAAATAATTACAATTTATGAATAATAACTAAATATGAAGGCATAGTACATAAATTGTTATTTAATAGAGTTGATAAAATGAATAAATATAGTAGGGAGGCTTTTATTATATGAAGTGCAAGCAATTATATGACATTGTTGAATTGTTCCTCAATTAGAGAAGTTCATCGTTCGATCGCTCAGATTTTTAAAAATCATATACAATTGATGAACTAATTTCTAGTAGAGACATATATTTTCATATTTTTTCATCAACATAACAATCAAAAATATTAAAGATTCTACTTTTTTATATTTTTAAATAATTTTTGAAAATTTCATCAAAAAAGGTCAAAAATTGATCTTTTCAAATAATTTTTTTTTTTTATGATTGAAGTCAAGATGTTGATAATTTTAAGGTTAATAAATCACTTAATTGTCTTTATCCAGTAAAAAAAAAATAGCCGTTTAAAACTACTGGGTCGAAGAAGGTACACTGTGCCATGAGTTAAAGTAAATTGTGTTTGGAAATTTTGAAAATAATTGACCTCAAAATACGTTTAGACAATATATATGGATATAAATTATTCTTTTCATTTACAAAAATCGTAAATTTTAAAGCATAAACAAATTATATTTAGTTAGAATATTGTTGTACCTCAAGTCCACAATCTAATATAATATTAGGGTTGCCATATTTGAAAAGTGAAAAAAAAGTACATTGATGAAAAAAATCAGTACTTTTCAAAAAAAAAAAACTACATTTTTGTATTTATTGTTAACATAACTTATACTTCAATACATCACATATTTACTTAAAATAAGTTAATACACCGAACCAAATAGCGTAGGTAAAATCAACAAAAAAAATTTTTGTATATCTTTAACGAAATTATGTCAATTTTTTTTTTAAGATTTAACAAATTTTATTCAAATCAACAAAATTTCGTCAAGTTTACATCCTCTAAAGAAGTAAAATTGACTAAATTTCATCAAATTGACTAAATTTCGTCAAATTGGCTAAAATTATTAGTTTGGACGCCATTACTTTTTGCATTGGGCAGTGTCATGAAAAAAAATTGTGTTTACAAACATCCATTGCTTGAAAAGTAAACAAACCAAACTTATATATGTACAAAGAAACGAAGTGGAATTAATACAGGGAGATTCAAAAAATTTATATAAAAAACTATTGTACACACGAAAAAAAAAACATGGTTAAAAAAATATATATTCTTTGTACACGCAAAAAAACTTGTTTATATAAAAATATGTAAAATATACAAAACAACAGTACAAAAACAGTACAAATCCAAAAAAAACAGTACTTTTGCGTACTGTTTTAGGTGTTGTGAATAAAACAGTACATTTTTCAAAAAACAGTACATGTACTGTTTAAAACAGTACGAATGGCAACCCTATATAATATTGTCATATTAGATTTTATTTGTAGCTTTAAAAAAAGTTTGATCATTTTTATGATAGACAATACAATTGTTTCATAGCCATCACCGCAATCTTCAATTACATTAAAACATTTCTGAAAAAAAAATTCATAGTTTTTTTCTTTACTTAGAAAAGTTCTGAAGTTATTACTTTTTTTCGCCGGCAGGTTGTAACAACTGCAATTGTAGTTAAAACAGCTACAACAGCTTTACTACATAAATAACTGGAAATAAATTACTACGTAGTAGTGCTGTTGCAGTTGTTTTAACTGCAATTGCTGGTGTTTCTTACTGTCAAAGAAAGAGACGAAAATATTGATATAGAAAAATATCTTTTTAACTGCCAATTCAGTTATTTCAACTGTAATTTTCAGTTGATTTTACCACATAATTTATTGTTATTGTGTTCAGAACGAATATTTTTTTAGTTCAAACTTTTAATATACAAATTAATGGCCACCCTTTTTTAAAAGTGGCAATATATTTCATATTTATAATTATAAACTGTTTGACAGCATTATTGGCATTTGAAAAAAGGTCAATCATGATTATTGGAATTAAAAAAAAAAAATTGTAAAATAATATAATAAATTTTAATTAACAGATATTTAACACAAAAAAGGTGCTAAACACTTATGTCAGTATTTAAACTAAACACAAAATTTTGTTTATTACATTTTTATCATTTTCTCTACACCCGAGTAAAAAATTATGCTTTTCATATTAAAATATTTTATCATATGAGATTATCAGAGAAGAACAAAAATTGCAAAATACATCGTCTTTACGGCAAAAATATATTGGAAAAAAAGCAAAAAACCCACAAATAAATTTACTTTTTAGTGGAAAATCGAATAAAATTGAGAAAAAAAAGAGAAAAGAAAATCTTAAAAAAATCTAATTTAAAGCTTAAAAATTTTAAGAAAATAAAAAATAAAAAAGGCAAAGTTAACAAATATTAGTAAAAATGGTCAATTTACCTTCTCTGGTGTTTATATGTGGTATCATGTATATCGGATATAAAAAGTTATATCTCAAATATAATATGATGTCTAATTTTATCCAAGCTCCTCTCAAAATAGGGGTATCTAACAATATACAGTTGGATTAAATTAGATCAAAATTGATCTCAAAATTTGGAGGATCCAATAATATCTAATTTAAATCTTGATAGATTTCAAAAAATGCCATGAATTGATTTAGATCTAATTAAATCTAATTAGATTCAAAAATACAAGTATTTATTAGTGGACCGAATAAGATATATTGATATTAAAGTGGATTATGTCCTATTAACTATTTAATTTTAATACATTTTTTTAATAAACACGTGTACAGAAAATTACAAAAAAAAATTAGTCATCAGCCGCATATAAAGGGTGTCCCAAGAAGAGCGCAATTTTTAAATTTTAAATAAAACACAGATATTTAAAAAAAAATCGTGAAACTTTATTATATCGTAAAGTAGACAGAATGAGGTTATGTATAGAACAATATATCGTGCAGATGGCCGCCGCGGCTTTGCTGGCATACACGCGATCTTTTAATGAAATTTTCAAATACTGCATGAATACTGCGGTATTTCATTAATGCAGCGTCCAATTTCCTCTTTTAAGGCTTGAGTCGTCGTCGGCTTATTCGCGTAAACCATCGACTTCAAAAAACCCCAAAGAAAAAAATCTAGTGGTGTTAAATCGCACGATCTAGGCGGCCAATTCTGATCTCCAAAACGCGAAATAACACGACCGGGAAATGACTGATGCAGCAATTGAATTGTTTCTCTGGCTGTATGCCATGTGGCGCCGTCTTGTTGGAACCACATGCCCTCCACATTCATTTCTTCAATTCTAGGCAAGAAAAAACTGGTTATCATTTCACGATACCGAACACCATTAACTGTTTGCGCTTGACCTGCCTCATTTTCATAAAAAAAAGGTCCAACGATTCCTCCAGCCCAAAAACCACACCACACAGTGACACGTTGAGGATGCATTTGCTTCTCGTGAATCACTCGAGGATTTTCCTTACCCCAAATGCGACAATTCTGCCTATTGACGAAGCCATCAAGATGAAAATGGGCCTCGTCACTGAAGATGATTTTATCGGCAAAATCAGCATTTTCATGTTGTCTCTCCAATACCCAATTAAGGAACTCCCTTCGCTGTCCATGGTCAGCTGGCTTCAGTTCCTGAGTCAATTGAACTTTGTATGCATGAAGATGCAAATCTTTCGTCAAAATTCGCTGCAAAGTGGATTTGGAGACACCAATTTGCTGAGCTCGGTGTCGAATTGAGGTGGATGGATTTTGAGCGACACCATCACGTACAGCTGCGACATTTTCGGTCGATCGACCTGGTCGATGGCGCGTTGTTGTCTTTACATCACTAACAGACCCAGTTTCGGCAAATTTATCCATTAATCTCTTTTCAGTTGACTCTTTTGGAGCATTATTGTGACCCCAAATTGATCGCAATTTGCGAACTGTAGCCGCAAAACTTTCACCATTTTGGTAAAACAATTTCACAATGAGAATGCGTTGTTCATTCGTGTAGCGCTCCATTTTTACTAACCTCGTACCTTCTACTAGCAAACAATAACAATTGTTCAAATGTCAAACAATGACACTTCGAATGTTGCCAGATTTAAAAATTACGTTCTTCTTGGGACACGCTTTATAATTATGTATGGGGTTATATAAAACATTATATTTTTTTTTTTTTAAAGAGAAGCTACACTCAGGAAATTCTTCCTATTAATTAATGTGTTGCTTTCTTTGGAAAGGGGATAGTGGAGAGATGAAAAGTGGAGAGATGAAAGGTGGCTTCAAACATGGCAACACAGTAATTGCGCGAGTAGATAAGTCTTAGAACAGTTGTTGCTCGGCACCTGATGTTGGCGATTTTATTGAAACGTTTTGTTTCATAGCCCTGATTCAATTTTTTACTTCGGTGGGGTTAAGTGCTATGGGAACACCGAAGGTGGGCGCAGCGATACATATAAGTAATAGAAAACTCATACATATTATTTTTCTAAATTGATGTTGTCGTCACCGGGAATCGAACCAGGGACCATCTGTGTAATAGTCCAACGCGCTAACCATTACACCACACATATATGAGCATATCTTATACCACACACAAAAACATATTTTTTATAAGACAGTGTATGTTAATATTTCTTAAATTATGTAGCTTATATCACCATATATGAATATTTATTACGTTATATATAAGATTGTATTAATATATATGACAATAGATCTATCATGTCTAAGTATGTATAGCATATATGCTTAATATCTAATTTGATAAGGCTCAATATATACAAATATATCTTAATGTATGTTACCATATAAGAAACATATTATAATATATGGACATACAGAACATCTTATTTAATCACATTTGATAATATATTTTAATATGAAAAATCATGAGACTGCATATAATTTTTTTTAATCGGGTAGTAAAAAAAATTTTTAAAATCTCAGAAGCCTGTAACTTTGAAAAGCTATATTTATAAAAATATTTATCTGATTTCTACGATTTAAAAAGCATTCAGAAATTGCGAAAGTCATTTGAAATACGTGACTTAAAAATGTATACAAACTGTTAAATTTTAGATTAAGAAATGATTAAAAAAAATTAAGAAAGGGAGCATGTTGCAAAATGTTTCGAAAAATTACATTTGCATCAAAAAGTCACTTTTTAAATGTACTGTGTTTTGAGTAAATCGGCTTCGGCGATTTTCTAAATAAAAAAAAGTAACAAGGATTGTCTTGTTAATTATTCAGACCTTTGGTCAAGTTCTGTTTCAAATCATAAGTGGTTT
Source organism: Delia radicum (assembly GCA_021234595.1). Lineage (NCBI taxonomy): Eukaryota > Metazoa > Arthropoda > Insecta > Diptera > Anthomyiidae > Delia > Delia radicum. The sequence continues at coordinate 22,459,986 of CM037852.1, read as the reverse complement.
AAAATATGTCAACTAAATTGAGTTAATTTAATTTTTGAAAAGTTTTAAAAAAATTATTTTTAGACACATCACATCATAACATGCCACATGAAGGCTAAGCATTGAAAGGCTTTTCCTGTATGAATTTTTGAGTAAGGAAAACGTTTTTAGAATCACAGGTTTTGTATAAAGATAAATAAAATAATAAAAACTGAAATTTTTTATGAAGTTTTATAAAAATACTTGTATTTCAGAAAGTTATCGAGAAGACTTAATAGTTGCTCGAATAGGAGCCTTTGCGGAACGAACTTTACTTCAATTTGTTGCCATATTGGGAGATTTTTAAATCATCGATCCCAATAAAATAACATTTTAATTGAATTTCAATTTAAAGTTTAATACTATCTATTAAATGTTTAATAGAAAATAAATTTGGTGCACACCAAATTTCCAATTTTTTTTTATAAATCACCAAAATTTAAAAAAAATCTATTAAATTAAAAAAAAAATCTGGTTTTTTCACAAAATTTGCAAAATTTGGAAAAAAAAAACAAATTGAAAAAAATAAAAAATAAATTTGGCGATTTTTTTCATATCTTACGGATTTTTTTTTTTTTAATTTGAACCATTTTCTTATAATTTGGGCGGCTGTTTCAAATTTTAAAGTTTTTTAAATATAAGCGATTTTTAATTTTTGGCGAATATTTCCAAATTTTGCGATATTTTCGGCAATTTTTAGTAACATTTTTTTATATCCATTTTAGCTTTCTTTAATTCTGACGATTTTTCAAAAAAGAGTCGATTTTTTTAATTTTGGTGATATTTAATTCTACCAGTTTTATAATTTTGGTGATCTTTGTTTTTAATTTTGACGATTTTTTGAAAATTTCGGCGATTCTTTTTTTTTTAATTTTTGGAGTTTTCTAAATTTTGGCGTTTTTCCAAATATAAGCGATTTTTAATTTTTAGCCCTTTTTTTAGTTTTAGACATTTTTGCAATTTAAGCAATTTTTTTAATTTTGAGGATTTTTTTTTAATTTTAGTTTTTTGTATTTGGCGATTTTTCAAATGTAGGCGGTGTTTTTTTTTTTTAATTTTGGTGTTATTTATAAGTTCTATGAGTTTTTTTTAAGTTTATGACATTTCCCCCCATTTGGCGATTTTTTTCGAATTTTAATTCGAAACGAAAAAAAGTCGAATCGACTAACCTTCTCTAGGGTTAATATGACCTAGTTCCATTTAATTTTTAATTGTTGTTTTTACAAATATTTTAAAGAGGTATATTCTTGAACAGCATGAATAGCGAAGTTTCGTATATTGAAACTCGAAATACTTCGCTAAAAAATATAACACAGTATTACTAGTTTTTTTGTAAAATTGTTTGGTAATATTATTAGCAGAGATTTTAAAATAAGCAGAATCGATTGATGTGTTTTCAAGTTATAAGTAAAAATGTAAAGTCCAAAAATTTTAATATAATTTTGTACAGTTAATTAAATTTTGACGCAAATTAAACCGCTAAGAAATAAAATAATTTTACATTTTGGGATAAGAGTATATATCAGTTTGTCATTCCGTTTGTATCGTATCGAAATATAGTTCTAAGACCCATAAGGTACTATATTTCTTGATCTTTATTAAATTTTAAGACAATTTAGCGATATCCGTCTGTCTGTTGAAATGGCGATCACGGCGCGAAAACACAATACGGACTGCTCATTATTGCATAGATTGATGTACAGTATCCTGAACCATTTGGTATTGAAAATGAGAGAAATCGGTCCAGCGGTTCAAAAGTTATGAATGAACATGTGAAGATACTTCCAAATGTTCCATACATTATTAATACACTGTATATTAGTACAAATTCATTGTTGTAGCGTCTACTGTATAAAATATAACGTCATATTTTTACACCAGACGCTAAGAGATGAATAATATTTAATATTCTCCTCAAATTTGTATTTCACCTAAAATGTTTTTTTTACTACTACAAAAATTTTTTTTCACCGCAAAAATTGTTTTTCATCCCAAAAATGTTTTTTCACCGCAAAATGTATTTCTTACATCCAAAAAAGATTTTCACCACAAAATTTTGTTTTCACCTCTTAACATATTTTTTTTTAAATAAAGGGTCCGCCATCTAACTTTTTTTTTCAACTAGTGCTTATTTCGTGAATGGTAACACTTAGCTCATGCCTGATTTGACAGATAATTAGTTTTATCCTTCCGCTGAACGAATATGGTTGTGTATACGCTTGAACAGCGCTGGGAAATACTGCGACATTACTTTGAAAATCATGGTTATGAGCAAGGAGTGGCCGTTACAGTCAATGGCGAACGTTATCGGGCCATGTTGAACGAATTTTTGTTCATAAAAATTGGAGAGGAAGATATTGGCAACATTTGGTTTCAACAGGACGGCGCTACGTGCCACACAGCCGATGCTACACTCGATGTTTTGCGCCCTGTTTTTGAAGATCGCATTATCAGCCGTAGAGCTGATGTCGTTTGGCCACCTCGGAGCTGCGATTGGACACCGTTGGACTAATATTTGTGGGGTGCCGTCAAAGATTAGTGTTACGCCAACAAGCCAGAGACAATTGACGCTTTAAAGGACAATATTCGTGAAGCCATTGGTGAAATACAGCTGCACACAATCGATAATGTGCTTAAAAATTGGACCGATCGTGTAGGCTACTGCATGGCCATTTGAATGAAATTATTTTCCATTATTAACCGGAAGGATTGTACTTTCAAATAAAAAAAGAAATTTGAGAATATATTCAGTAGTTTTTTTTTAATAGCATTTTCAAAAAAAAAAAGCTATTTGGCGGACCCTTTATTTGTTTTGTTGTTTAACTTGTCAGGGTTCATTGTGGAGGATGTAAAGAATAAAATTTCCAAATAAATTTTATTTTACAAGTTTGATATAATTTTTATTAAAAATAAAAATTATGTTTTTTAGACCTTTAATTGTGCAATGAAAATAAAAATTATTCAAGCTCGAGGCCATACTCTATATTTCTTTAATAGGATATTGCCCTAACAAATAATAGAGTTTTTGTTTTCAAATTTATTAACTGAACACTTTCAGGAATGTGTTGATAGATCTATTTCAGGAATTTTGCTAGGTTCCCATCATCAGAACACGGTTTGAAAGAAGTGACAATCACCTGCTAAACATCAAACATTCATATAACCTAGTTTTCCTACTAAATGAGAACTAATATTTGAGCTGAGTTATAGAACTGGTTATGGGACAGTAAAGTCTTGCATTTTGACTCCCAGGAACCTGTACTTGAACCGGTTCTATGCAACTGGTTGCAAAAGAAGCTATTCTAGAATAGATTCACAGGTAACCAGTTCTAATAAATTTAGCTGGGACTTTTACAGTAAAACCTAGAAACAACAAATTTCAATCATATCGCTACACTAAATTAATATTAGCAGTTTATTTATAACACAAAATAACATGCAGGTGCTAATTAGTTAAACAAAAATATATTAAAAACGTTTTTCTTAATGTTTTTTAAATAATTTTGTTGTTTTTTTTTTTTTGGTACAAAAGGGAAATATAACAATTAAAAAACTTTCTTTGACACTAAACAATAGTTTAAGAAATTCAATCAGCGATTAGTTTTTTATTAAACCTCTAACAGAAAACACTTAACAAGTCACAAAAAATATGAATTTAAAAATTTTACAAACATGTTGTGTTCTAACATGTTTTGTTGTGATAATACAGGCCAAACTGCCGTTATTATATCCTACTACCGGAACAAGAATGAAGGTTTTTCGTTTGGATTACAAAAAAATAATTTATATAATTCAAAATTTATTTATTGTTTTTTTTTTTTTAAATATAGTGGATTATTGGTTTTGGTGTACCTTGGGATAATTTAGTGGTAGAAAATATAAATTCGGGTATAATTTGGCGTTTTCATTTTCATTTACCGGCTAAAATAGAACAACTTAAACATCGTGGTCCTGGTATTAATATTGCAGGACGTAAATTTGATAATGTACCCAAAGCAGAAAGATTTATATTGAATAGTGAACAGGAACTACATGGTAATTATACGGAATTGGATCCTAATAAGCATAATCATGTTTTAAGCAGTTATCGATGGGGAGTCTATAAAAGCTTAGAAGGTGTAGCGGAAAGGTAAGTGAAAGAAAACTTTAATTCTAGATGACAAATAAAGTTGGTACCTTGTGAAAGGCGTGGTAGAGAAGAATGAGTGTATTTTCTAAAAATCATAACTACATTACAAATTTTAAATTTTTTCTGAATCAGGCTACGCAGTTTCTGGTATTGAACCTTCGTCAGTGACCCTGTTTCTTGAATTTTTTGAATAATGTAATATTTGTTATGTTTTTATTTGTTCGATTGCGTCTATATGAAATTTTCTGTGCAATCACTGACCGTGGTATAGATAAACTGATTTCTAATGCCACATGCACTCGCACTACACTTTAGACAGAGCGCTTTAGCCCTCTGAGCTACCGTCAGGTCGAGTTTTGTTGTGATTAAAACTAGTTTTAATCAATACACGGTGTTTTTGTTATTGCATACATAATCTCAGAAGTACAACTCCAACAACACAACAGTTCTATTTTTAGAAACTTACCTCACTCTAATGTCCACTGTTTTCCCATATGTTGTAAGTGATGCCATATCTATGATATATTCTTTGTATATTCGATAGATGGCGCTTACGTTGTTAGGGAAGAATTGCCAGAGAGCAAAGTTTGATTTTTGTTTGAATTTGAATTTTAACGTCTTTTCAGACAATTGCAATTAATACTATAATTAATATGTAATTTTATTTAATTTAATTGTGAAAGGCGTTGTAGAGATTTATTTGATTGGGTTATCAGAAATGGGGAAGTATAAATAAAGCTGTTAATTTTTCGCTTACTTTTTATGCGATTGGATAAGAAAAGTATTTTATGCTCGCTTCCTTTTACTTCTATTTTAGCTTACAAATACAGTTGTTACTTTCTGGCTTATCATTATTTGATTTGGTCAGTAAAGTACTCTATTATCTCTTACAATTACCTACAAAATAAGAGTTTGATACAGCCAGACAGATCAAACGTGTTTCAAAATATTTCTTTCAAAATATGACTTTGTCATAAAAGCCAAACAAAAGCAAACAAGTAATGACTTGTTTTGTAGCTGATTGTAAGCTGTAGTGGAAGTACTTCCCTTTATCACAATATATTATTTTGAACTAAATATTTTGAAACACATTTGATCTATCTTGACGAGTAAAATTATTTTTCTAATTACTCAATCAAATAAAAGTAAGCGAGAACGTAATTACTTCATGTGTCAGCTAAAATAAAAGTACTTCTCCCTGCAGTTAAAAAAATTTATCTTCAAAATTTAATTTAAAATAATAAAACATTTTGCTGAGATTTAGAATACTTGCTTAAAGAATTTTTTTTTATGTTTTCCTAACAGAATGGGTTTAAATGGCCGCGATTGTGTCTTGAAGAGCATTTGTGAGGCCGCGGAGGAACCTTTTCATTATGGCAATGGCATGTGGCAGGAGTTATTGCATATATTGTTAACGTATGTTTTTGATTTTTAGAACACTTTAAAAATATGTTATTCCTTTAATATTTTTGTTTGCTTTTTATTTCAGACCTTCCTCCTCCGTTGATAAATTATCTTCCCATTCGGATAATGAATATTATCATGCTGAAAATCTGGGTGGTTCTGGTGTTAAATGTGATCAAGTATTTAAAAGTTGCCCCCGCTCTATGTTAGATCATTTTAGTAATTTTTATAAACTATCTGATGAATTGGCCAAGTTTTTATAATAAAAATAATGGAAAATGTGTAAAAAAAAAAAATCTTAAAAAATCAGCACTAAGTTTAGAAAATTTAAAGTTGCTTCATGGCGTTCTAGTGCATATTCCGGGGACCAGAAACATTTTGAAAGTTGTCTAATCAAAAACGAACTAAAAAGAGACAAATATTTTTGTAAAAATGATAAGAGTTATCCTTCAGAAACTCAAAAGAATTTAAGTTTCATCGAAATTTTATACCACAGCGAAACAATTGAAGTAGGCTGTAAATTTGTATACCAACCGTCTATTGAGATTATTTGAAAACAAATTCAAGAAAAAATATTTCGCGGAAAAAATTGAGGAAAAAATTAAAAAAAAAATCCGCTAAAAAAAATTTGGCGAATAACAAAATAATCGGGAAAAAATTAAGAACAAATAATTTTGAGAAAAAATTTCAGCAAAAAAAAACTTCGCGGAAAAATTTTGCAAATAAGAATTTGTTGAAAAACATGGAAGAAAAATATTTAGCGTTTTTTGCAATCGTCATATTTTTTAGCGTTTGTAAAATGGTAAATACTATGAAAAATACTATTCAAAAAGAGATTATCACTGATAACTTTTGAACCCGTGAACCGATATTGTTCTTTTTTAATACCAAACTACTTAATATCAACAAACTAGTTGACCAAATATTGGCAACCTCTGCTCAATATTTTTGTATGTATTTCGCGTTTTAACATACAGACATAAAATCGATACATCGACTTCGCTATGAATATTTATAGATTATGGGGTCCCAGATTTCTTTTACTATAATAGAGGTGTAAACTGAATTTTTACTTAAAAAAATTTTTTTAAGTGAAGGTTATTTTTATGATTAAAAAACGTTTTCAAGTTAAAACACAATTTGTGGTGAAAGAATTTTTGATATATAAAAAAAAAACTGTTTTGAAGCAAAAAAAAATAATATGAATATAAAATATTACTAAATATTTGAGGTGAAAAGTTTTCTGGATGTAAAAATTACTTCTGTGGTATTATTTTTTTTTGTAGTAAAAACCAATTTTTGTGAAAAAAATGGAGGTGTATTAATACTAAAGAAATTTGTGTTGAAAACAATTTTTGATATAAAAAAAAATTGTTTTGAGGTGAAAAAAAAAATATTATAAATATTATTAAATATAAGAGGTCAAAACTTTACTGGATGTAAAAATACTTCCGTGGTAAAATTTTTTTGTAGAATAAAAATAAAATACTATATTTCAATTGAATTATTTTTTAAACAGGTTTTGTGTTCAAAAAATTCTTTTTGGTGCAAAAAAAAGTATTATAGTTAAAAAAAAATGTTAAGGTGAAAAACAAAATCTGAGGTGGATATAAAATATAATTCACCTCCAGCCTCTAGTGCGAAAATATGACATAATATTTTACACAACTGGAAGCTTCTAAGGCAAGGGAAACTTTCACATTTATAACTTTTTTCGTTTGCAACGAAATGAGTTCCGAAAATCGGCCCATTTTTCGTTTTTTATTAAAAAGCACTATAAGACTCATTCACAGAAACCATTATTCGGTACTTTTTTGAAAAAAAAAAAACTATTTCAGACGTCTTGTGAAAAAATATGACTAAATATTTAATGCACCTGACGCTTTTATGACACATAACCTAGCACGTTATAGGGTGTCTTAAAAGTGTTAATTGTCTACATGTTGGTCACCCTGTGATGTATTAGGTGATTGATTGTAAAATAAGTTTTAAAAACTAAGAACAAAAAAAAATCGAGTAGTCGACAGTAGTGCTATTAGGCAAACTGTCTACCATTTGATATATTGTTACCTACACATTAGGGCGTCCCGAAAAGAAATTTTGAGGTATTACTACTCAAACGATAATTACTTATCAGCTGAATATGATAAAAATAGTAAACAAAAATTTCAATGTGATCTTTAATTCTGGTGGGGAATTAAATTTGGCAAAAAAGTTTAAAAAATTGTTTGCCAACTTTTTGCGTAACTACGAGGTTGTTACATAAAATTTGTTTTGAAGTTTTGCTTGATTAATTTTTGTGTATTTGTGATTCTTTTGTGATAAAAACATGCATGAAAAATAATCTTTTTTTTAAATTGAAATGTGGACTAAAATTGTTTCCGAAAGCATTCAAAATTAATAGTCTCGTTGGAGCTCAAATTTAAAGCCTCTTTTGCTCAAAAAGTTCAAAATCTGCATTTTAAAAACGCAATCTAATACCACTTTTTCAAAAATATACTACTTTTTTGCACCAAAATACACTATTAGCGAAATAGTCAATAGCTGGTAAGCAACTAACGATGGTCTCCAAAAATGTTTTTTTTTTCGGTATGCAGCACATTTATGCACATCGTTTTATGATATTACATCAATTAATGCGCGAGATAGTTATTAAAAGGGAAACCCTATTATGCATGTTGGCTGGCAAACAGAAAAGTTAAATTTTTTGTGTGTGTGTGTGTGTGTTTGTATTAAAAAAAAAAGAAAAAATCAAACACAATAAGATAATGAAGAAGAAAGAAACTACAAACAAATTTAGTAAGGTTAAAGTGCATTGATATGCCCTTGGTTGACGGTTCACAGAATAGGTCCTTTAAGGTTAATTGACTAATTCTTTTTCTATAATGTATTTAAATATTTTCAACACATACAGTTTTTAAATTTTATTTGGATTTCAAACGTTGCTTTCAGTTTAATACAACTTTGTTGGAACAAATACATACATTTTCTTTGCTAATATTCTGAAAGTCATTACCACGTCATAAACATACATTGACCTTTTTCATTGGCAAATGAAAAAATAAACAATAAAAGAAAAGAAAAACGTCAAAACAAAAATAAATTTTGTTTTCTTCTTATTTATAAATAGTTTGTATCTGCTACTTTTTGTATTTCTTTTATTCCCCTCCATTACTTCTATTCAAAACAGAAATCGTCTTTATATTTTAACCAGCTCCTCTCACTCTTAAAATTTAAAGACATGTAGCACAGATCCTTAACATTAGAAATAGTCTTAACAAAACGTTTCCGTTTTTTTGTTTTTGTGTTATTTTTAGCCATAGACTCCCTACATTTTCCTAAAAAAAAAACTGAACCATAAGAAGAAGAGGAAGAAGAAAGAAAGGATTTCCACTTGTTATTGTTGCAATAAGTAGTGGCTTTTTCATTTCCAGCAATGAATAAGTAAAAAATAGAATGAAGAAGAATTTTCTGTGTGTGTAAACTTAAAGTGGTTTTTCCTGTTAACAAACATATGAATGACTGATATGCATGTGTTTGTGTGTTAAGATGAAAGTGTGTGTGTTAATATTAAGGTAAACACTATTTTTGGGTATTGTATAACACTAATTTTTGACCTCACTTAGTAATCAATAAATATGAAATTAAAAATTGATGAAAAAAATATGTGTCGATAGTGTTTGGTACGGGATATATCCCTTTTTAGTTAATTTTAAAACAAATGTTGACCTTTGTTTTTGTTTAATTAAATTAAATAATTTAATTAAATAAAAATGCATTAAAACAATCAAATAAGTCATTTGACCTCAAAGAACCTATCCCGTGATCAGTCAACCAAGGGCATATAGTGTTTTTCCCCTCTTTTTTCTTGTTATGTTTGCTTTGTTTTCTGTACTTAAATACACACGCAAAAAATATAAGTTTGCTGTTAGCCAGCCAATATATTGAGGTTGATTATGTTCATGCATATTGGAAACAAAAATTTAATTTTATATATGAGAAATATGTTTTAAGTTTTTGTTTGATAACTTTTGGTTCACTGATGCTTCTTTTATTTTGAAAATAGCTTGCATTTAGAATATTAAATTTAAAGACACATGTGGTTTAGAATTGTGTCGTAGAGAATTCTTAATAAATAGTCTCGTCAACGCATAGCTTTCAAGCCCCATTTTGTCAAAAAATTTGTTAAAAATTGAATCCGAAAAACCGATGGTGTACTAAATTTAGTCCACCAATTTTTTTTAAATGATTGCCTTATACCAGGCTTGTCGTTACGCAACTTTTGACATCACGCTTGCAAAAAGAAATCAAAACTTGTTTTTCGCCAAAATAAACCAATATCAAAATCTTTAATAGCTGGTGGGGAACAAAAGATCCCCTCCAAGCATTTTGCTGCTTAATTTTCCCGTATTCAGCTCAATTAAAGGCATCGTTTGAGTGATATTACTTCAATCAATTCGTAAACAAACAAAAAACATTTATCGGGACATTATGAAATTATGACATCATTATGTAAGTAATGACAATTTGCGATTTAAAAAACCTTAAAAAATATTATTGACATATTGTTTGTCAAACTGTTTGCAGCATACTTTTTTTCGCGAAATTTTTATGGCAAAAAAATATTGAAAAATAAATTGATAGGAAAAAATATTTTTACCATTAAAAAAAACGCTAAAAATTCACAAAATTTTCTCAATATTTCTTAAACTAAAAAAATTTTTTCCTCGAAATTTTTTCAACGTTTCCTTTGCAAAACTTTTTTCGGCTAAAGCATTTTTAAACCCTTTTGGTTTTCAGTTTTATGCCAAACAAAAACGTAGCAAAATATATCGATGGAAAATTTTTTTACACAAAAATTTTTTTCCTGAAATAAATCGATAGAAAAAACGATAAAAAAAATCAAATTTTTTTCTCGAAATTAATTAATGATTCCACTTCTTTTATTTTTAGTCTGTTTTTGAACAGATATGCAAAAAATATTAGTTTGCTGTTAGCCCGTCAACATGCAGAAGCAACATTACCTTAACGATCTGGCGTTTGCCTTGTATACAGAACGTTCTTTGATCGAGCCCTACTGACTGACACCTATGTAGTAGTCTTTTTTTATTCTTAGTTTTTAGATTCATTTGAATATTAATTTTTAGACACAGGATCTAACACGTTGCAAAGTCTCTAAATTGTGTCAGTTGGCATGTTAAAAGTTTTCGACCATGGACCGGTCCCTTAACTGTCAGTTGGGACTGTTCCTTTTCCCGGAGGGACTATTTAAGACGGTATATCGTTGGCCGGGTAAGTAGAATATTCTGTGCTAGAGCTCTTCTGGCGGCTAATGCATTTTTTTAAATCATTAGTTTTTTTCTAAATTTATTTCAAAATCTATTTTTAGACACATCAGCCAATATATCGCGAGATGTCTAAAATGAGTCGATTTGCCCCAGAACATACAGTTATCGAGACCGACTGTCGTGAAGTAGATTTCTTTAAATTTATTTGCAAATCGATTTTTATTCCCATGACCTAACACGTCACTAGGTGTCTAAAATGTGTCAATTGACACACTCTTATGACATGGACATGTTAAAGTAATCGCTATCTATTTTATAAAAAAAAAGTCCGACCAAAGACTGCTTCCAACTAGGGGCCTGCGACTTTGCCCTTAACGCCTTTTTCGACGATTTAAAAATGTCCTGTTTTTAAAATAACTTTCACCCTAATGATTCACTTTGTCTATGTATTTTTTATAATTGTTTTTAAGCTTGATTTCACTATTGTTTTTGTCATGTCATGTGTCTCAACAAAAAGGAAAATATTTCTACATATAAACTTATATTACTTATATTGTACCTTACGTATGTAAGTTAGCTCCTCTATTCCTTTGGAAAGTTACCACAATATCAAGAGCATTGTTATTATCAGGGCAACCAGAAATATGCTTTATCGTGTTTTTTTGTATGGGTCGCATTGAAAAATTGTTAAGAACAATTGACAAATTCAGACATCGATTTGTTAGAGCATATTTATGCATATTTCGATCTTACTAGCATGTTTTGATAGTTTTTGATGATTTTTTTCATCATATTTTTGTACTTTTGGGAACAAAAGCGTATTTTTAAAGCACATTTTTCATTCTTATTTCAATATTTCCATTTTTTCTTTTCATTTTTTACACTATTTTATTTCTCAATAAAAAAAAAAACTTTTTAGATTCTTTATTTTCTGGGGTTCTGGTGATTATGGAAATTCATAAAATTTTTGCAAATTTGAGTTTCGCTTTAAAAGACCACACCGATTATCTTATAATTTACACTTACTTCTTTTTGGTAGTAATTGAATTAAATTTTACAAAAGTTTATCCAACTGTAAAATACGAAAATTTTAAAATACGAATTTTTAAAGAAAAATTATAGCATATTTTTGGTTGCCCTGGTTATTATATATGTTTTTTGTATTATTATTCTAATAAAGAGTCATTGACTCTAGTGTAATAAATGAAAATATATTTAAAGTAAAACGGTTATTAAATATGACTTTACTTTAGGAAAAGAATAACATTTTTAAAATCGTGAAATATAATTAGTTCTGAAATCCAACTTACAAGGAAGGATATATATCCCTACCGATGGCCATAAAATTTGTATATGCGATAGAGGGGACAACATTAAGAAGAATGAGTACACAGAAAAACTAAAACTAAGTTTCAATTAAAATATTTGTTGATTATATTAAAAGTTTAATAGAATTTGGTTCTATTAAGGAAATTGTAGTATCAATTAAAATAATTTATAACTATATATTTGATTTTTGTTACAATTAAGACTTTGATCATATCTATTAAAAAGATAATTGAATATTGTTTTTAAAATAAATTTTTAGTAGAAATTTTGAATTAAATTTTGCAAAAACTATATAAATATGAAATAAAAATCACTAAAATTAAAAAAAAAAATCGTCAAAATATAAAAAAGTACTAAAATTTTAAAAACCAGCAAAATTTGTAAAAATCTACAAAATTGAAAAAACACCAAAATTAAAAAAATTGAAAAATTAAAAATATCACCGAAATAAAAATTTAAAAAGGAAATATCTCGAAAACATTTTTAATTTTGGCGATTTTTTCATCTATGTCTATTTTTAACTTTTAGTGATTTTTTGTAATTTTAGTTATTGATTTAAATTTCGGCGATTTTTTTCATAATGGATTTTTTTTTTGTAGCGATTTGTTTTTAGAAATTTTTTTTAATTTTGACTTGTTTATTTCAAATTTTTTTTTTTTTTTTTTCAAATAATAGATATTTTTCAATATAATTGATTTTTTTAAAAAAGGCAAGTTTTGTTTTTTTTATTAATTGTAGGGATTTTTTGCATTTTCAATTAAAAGTTTAATTGAATTCGGTCCAATTAAGGAAATTGTTATATCAATTAATATAGTTTGTAACTATTTAATTGATTTTTTTTTTTTTTTTTAAAGAGAGGCAACACTCAGGAAATACTTCCTATATTTACTGTGTTGCTTTCTTTGGAAAGGGATAGTATAGAGATGAAAGGTGGGGAAAGATGAAGGGCTTCAGACATGGCAACACTGTAATTGCGCGAGATGATAAGTCTTAGATCAGTTTTTGCTCGCCACCTGATTTAGAGTTGGCGAACTTAGTGAAGCTTTTTGGTTCATAGCCCTGATTCATTATTTTACTTCGGTGGGGTTAATTGCTATGGGAACACCGAAGGTGGACATTGCGATACGTATGAGGGATAGAAAAAACTCATACATATTAATTTGATGTTGCCGGCACCGGGGATCGAACCCGGCACCTTCTGTGTAAAAGTCCAACGCGCTAACCATTACACCACAACGCCCACAAAGGTTTAAATCATATCTATTGAAAATTTAATTAAGTATTGTTTTTAATTTCAAACACATGTTTAGTAGATATTATTAAAACATTCAGCCCAATTCTCAATCTCAATTCCGTGAGAATTTTTTACCTATTCCTTGTTCCCCTATTCTTAATAAAATCTGCCCGGGGATTCCCTTTTCTCTTAGTCCCTTTTCCCTTATTCTAAACGAATGGGAAACTCTTCCCCCGGTAAAAAGGAGGTATTATGAATGTCTTCCTTATTATTCTTTTTCCCGCCTGTTTAGAATAGGAGCATTTTTTTGTCGAGAAAATAAAATCCGCAAAGGAAAAAATCCGAGGGAATATTCATAATCGGGCTGATTAAGTAAACTTTGCAAAAATCGTTAAAAATGGTTAGAAAGTTCATTCCAATTTGGCAATTTGTTTTTCAATTTCGTCTTTTTATAAAAGTTGGCTATTTTATTAAATACAAGCGAATTTTTTAATTTAATTTATTTTTTTGCAATTCTAGTGATTTTCTAAAATTTTTGCATTTTTTTATTTGTTAGTGTTGCAAACTTGAAAATTCTGTGTTAACCAAATTCACTTTTTTAAACTTTTACTTGAAAGTGAGTTTAAAATTAAACAAAAGTTTAATTGCAATTTTATTGGCAATAGCTTTTTCTGTGTTCCTTTCATTATAGGTTAAAAATACTTGAAATTTCAAGTGCACCAAATTAATTTTCAATTAAACATTTAAAGGAAAGTGCGTTTGAAATCAAACAAATGTTTAATTTTATTGACAATAATTTCTTCTGTGTACCTTACAGCTGCCCGATTTCACGTATAAAGGTTATAATTTGAGTTCAAATATAACTCAATTTTCCGTTATTTGCGTATTTTCAAGCTCCTTCAGTAAAAAAAAAAATTGGTAACAAATGAAAGGCATTTGCATGACCTTTCCCTTGGTATAGCAATAGTTAAAAAATAGTAAGAAATAATAAAAAGTTTTAAAACAAAAAAGTTTCGAACAACTTTGAAACCCCTTTGTTAAACCATAAATATGCGACTTGGTAGGTATTTTTCTCACTAATTTTTTATATATTTCGCGTCCTCTATCTGATATCCAAATTCAATAGAAATTTGGATGAACCACCCAACAGACTTCTTCTGTTAGTTTGTATTCTTTTTGTTTTATTATTTTCAAATCTAAATTAACGACTTATAAATTTAAATACAAAAGAGTTTATTTTAATTAGAATCATATTTACTTTAATAAGATTCATAAATGTTTTAAAACTTTTCATAAAGAAATTCGATGTGAATTTTTTCACATGTGGTGTAACGGTTAGCGCGTTGGACTGTTACACAGATGGTCCCGGGCTCGATTCCCGGTGACGGCAACATCAATTTAGAAAAATAATATATATGAGTTTTCTATCCCTCATATGTATCGCAGCTCACACCTTCGGTGTTCCCATAGCACTTAACCCCACCGCAGCCCACAGGGCTATGATCCAAAAAGCTGCAATAAGTTCGTCAACTCTCCATCAGGTGGCGAGCAACAACTGTTCTATGATTTATCATCTCGCGCAATTACAATGTTGCCATATCTGAAGCCCTTCATCTCTCCCCACCTTCCATCTCTCCACTATCCCCTTTCCAAAGAAAGCAACACATTAATAAATAGGAAGAATTTCCTGATTGTTGCTTCTCTTAAAAAAAAAAAATATATATGATAAAATACTTGAGTTAACCATGCTTTGGTTTTAGCCATGTAAAAATTACAGGGAAACGAACCTGCAGCTCCAGTTTTAAGACACGTCCGGAGAAACGTGACAATATTTGATACATTTTGATAGCACTCAATTTTATTCGCTCTTTATTAATTTTGTTTTCTTAAATTAAAAACAATATAGGGCTTTCAAAAAGAAAAAACTTACTGCCTACGTTTAGGCTTAAAATATAATTATACAAGTTTTCAAAAAATCTAAAATACATTAATTATTTCCTTCAACAGAATTATTTTACAAAAAAATTAAACCATTTTTGCCACTTTGTATTACAAAAAAACTTTCTGCATCCTCATAACACCAGAAATGATGTCTTAATTGAAATTTCATTGTTAATGGGAAACGTGTGTATTGCGAAATCTTTTAAGCAGAGTTAGATAATTATAAAGCCGAATAGAGTCTTAAGGGAATTATGAAATTGCATAAAACTAAAAGCTTACATGTGTCATCATAATATCCCCAAGGAATAAGAGACGAAAAAAAAGGAAATATACTTAAACATAATGGGTGGTTTTTCATAAGCAGTGAAAACTGAGGAAATTGTTAAATATATATATAAAAAAAACCCCAAAATTTAATTATCTCTAAGAAATGGATGTAAAAACAAATGCATTATGGTCATGTTAGGAAGTATAAATAAAAGAAATTGTAATTTTATTAGGTGAGAATATATGGAAATAAAATTGAAAATTTTCCCTTTTTGAACTGCCAGAAGCAGGGGTGGTTGGAAATGACCAAAGGAACACAAATGTCGCATATTGTATCATATCATAGATATAACAATATGTTGTTGTGTAAAATAATATAAAAATTTATTAAATAAGTAAAAAAAAATATGTAGTATAATTTTAGGGTTGATGCACTTTATACACAGACTAAAAATTCAAAATCAAGCAGAAATAATATTAAATTAAATATGTTTTTACTAACTTTTAAAATGCGACAAGAAAATCAAAATTCATTCAGAGCATTATGTGCCTGATAGCAATGAATTTTTGCATTCGATCTAGGAAATGGCACTGGAATTCGTCCATTGAAACTTTTCATTAAGTTTAAATTGTAGTTTAAATTTTATGAAAATTTTCATTTTCTTTATTAAAAATTTCATGAAGAAGTTTCATTAAAACTAGTTTCATAACAATTATGAAACTTTTTCACAATGTTTAAGAAATTTTTCATTCACTTTGTGATGAAAACTTTATTATTTTAGTGAAAAATTAATTTGAATATGAAAATGTTAATTAAACATCATATTTATTTTTATAAGATTTATATTTAATTTCAAAAAATCGTAAAAAATAAAATATTAATTCCATTATAATATGATAATCGATTTCACTATAATTTTTTCTCTCTGTGTAATCGCATTAATATTAAGCGTCATATTGTGCTTGTGGTTTTTAGTTCATGTCATCAAAACTTTTTGTAACATAATTTTTGGCGTGTGTTTATAATTATCAAACATAAACCACAAATTTGTGGGGTTGTTAAACATATTTGTTATATACCGAGGTGTTAGCTTTTCAAAATGGGTATTATATGTCGAGATAATAAAATAATTTTAATTAACCCCATACAAATGGTTAAACTTATGTTTTTTGTTTCTTCAAAAACATCGATACATGAAAAGGTAAATTTTAAAGTATACTTTTAGGAAACACACATAGTCTAGAAATGGATTTTGACCAAAAAAAAAATACTGAACATTTTCAGTAAACTAATGAAACTTTTTGTTATTAAAGGAACTAAAAATTTCTAAAAAATTAATGATACTTATTTTAAAACAATTTTTCTCATGAAACTTCTTCGTTGAAAGAATTTAGCTTTTAATAAATAAAATGACTGACAATTCAAAATTTAATGCAAAATTATATGTTTTATAAAAATGTATGAAAACTGGCATTAATTTAATAAAAGTTTCAATAGAAAAGTGACAGTACAACGTATTTGCTTCAACGAAAAAATTCATTAATATCATGCCAATAATTATCTCGGAGTAGTACAAATTTAAAGGTCAACAATATTTTAGAAAGGTCAACCATTTCACTAAAATACACATTTTTAAAGGCTTGATAAGCTCTGAATCCGAATCAGGATTTTTTTCATCACATCAGCTTATTGAGATATATTAATATAAAGTAAAAATGGCTTTTTTCGCTATATTCGTGATAAAACGCTTTCAGATATTGAATATTTTATTTTTAATTTGAGTGGTCTTGCGTTGAAATCAATTGGTATGTTATTTCTAGTCTCCGACCAAACTCTCTTTTTTTGGCCGAAACCGTAGCCGAACTTCGGCCAGATTTGGAAAAAATGGCAATAATTGAACTTTGTTATTTTTAATAAAATATGTAACGAATTGCACTAGAACTTAAAGAATTTATTCTGAAAATGTATTCAATTTCTTCAAATACACGAAACTCGGACAAGTTCGAAAAAAATTTGGCGAAAGGACGAACTTGGCCGAACATCACTTTTGGCCGAACTCCGAAGCCGAATACTCGGTCGGACACAAGTTATTTCCTCTATAAATTAACCACTTATTTTGAAAGTGGTATGAGTCCATTTTCAAAAAAATAAGGTAATGATGGGGTTTCATAGTATTCAATGCTTTCTTTTCACTGAGCATAATATTAAAGATCGCAGAAATTTTAGCGGAATTATTTTATTGTAAGTTCGGGTGAATGCAATAACCCCCACTGAAATAACCCCCATCGCCGAAATGAAATAAGCCCCACCAAATTTCTAAAAAAATTAAAGTGGGGCTTATCTCATTTTTGGTGGGCAAAGTTTCATTTTAATACGTGGGTATTATTTCATTTTATTACCCACCACATTTTGTGGAGGTTAATTCATTTTCATTGGTGGGGATTAATTCATTTTGATGGGGTTTAATTCATTTTAATTCTAATATCAATTCTTGGTTTTGAATTAATTCCTACTTTTACAGTACTAGTTTTATTTTGTAAAGGTGATATTAGAAAGTACGAAAAAAGAATACGTTATTTCAATTAAAAAAACACATTTCTTCTTATTAAAAATCCATTCGTTCCCATATCACCAGGTTCCTTAGTTGGTAAAAAAAACTAATAATTTGCCCTTTTACAGAATGTTGACATAAAGGTGTATCCATATTTTAGAAGGACACGGTGGGGTCCAATAACACCAACTGAAATAAAACAAAAATGGGAATGAAGTCAAATTCACAGGTTGACTTTATTTCCAACAAAAATGGAAATAAAACCAAGTTGGCTATATTTCCTTTTAAAGAATATCGTGTTATCCAATTTAAATTAATATTCCATTTATTTAATCTCAACGTGAAAAAAAAAAAATTTAAAAAAAAATGTTTATTGTTTTGTGTCGCGGGCAGGAAAACTTTATTGAGCGAAGCCACCTGCCGCGTCCTACTGGAGGAAAAAACCCCTAAGAACGGCCGCAGGCCGCCACACAGAAAAACTTATTTATTTTTATTATTATCAATTACATGAAGTTTTTGTAAAAGTTTTATTTTATAAAATAAAAATATAAATAATATAAAGTGCGGCTTATCTCATTTTCGGTGGGCAAAGTTTCATTTTAATACGTGGGTATTATTTCATTTTATGCCCACCAAATTTGGTGGGGACTAATTCATTTTCATTGGTGGGGAATAATTCATTTTGGTGGGGATTAATTAATTTTGGTGGGCACAAATTCGGTGGGGCTTATTTCATTTTCGGTGGGCACAAATTCAGTGGGGCTTATTTCATTTCGACGGTGGGGGTTATTTCAGTGGGGGTTATTTCATGCACCCGTAAGTTCTTTTTAATAACACGAATATTCTTCTCCTCCTAAAAGTATTGTCTGGGCCTTGTAAACATTGGTCTCTAGATTTCAAATCTGATCTTAAAATTTTTCCATACCATTTTCACGAGATTCGAAATTTCGTAACTTTGCTAACACGATAAAACTGATAAATTTAAAAGAAATTAAAATGAAACTTAAAAAAATATGTAGCAAATTTATGTACAACTGTTTTTGAAAAGTTTTTATTTTAAAAGTGTTATTCAATATTGAAAAAAACGTAGATTTTAGCAATAAATATGTAATTTTTTTTAAGTATAAAGTACATAAATTTAATGGCTTCTGATGAGATATATATAAAAACATTTTACAAAAGTTTCCGTTTACAATAAAATGCAAAACTCTTAATATCCCATTTTAAAAACTCATATCGCTTTAATAAAAAATAGTTCAAATACAACGGGTTTCACCTGAAATTTGAAGGCAGTAAAAAGAATTTTCAACTGACACAACATATTTTGTGAATAAATCATTAATAGATACTAAAAATCACTAAAATTGAAATGAATCGCTAAAATTAAATAACAGATTTCGCCCTAAAATTAAAAATATCGCCAAATTGTTTTTTCTTTGGGACTATTTTGATAAATGATGCAAAAAAATTGCCAAAAATTGTGGAAAAACTAAAAAAATCTTCAAAATATAAAGAAACCGCTAGAATATAAAAAAAAGATACAAAATCATCCAAAATTTTACTAAATCGCCACACACAAAGAAATAAAGTGCCAACCGAACTAAAAAGTGTATGTTAATGGTAATAACTTATAAATTCAGTTAGTTCAACGATATTTACATTAGATATCTGAATATTTCGGGTGTTGCAAGTAAAATTCAGTTGAAATTACCGAACTTTGTTGTGATAACGAATGTTAAGCTGTGACAACCGTCTGAAATTCGAAATAAACGAATTTGAGCATTAGTAACCGAATTTCAGTTACCAAATAGCTAAATTTTTCTCTGTGTGCATGATTAAAAAATGGGTAAAAATCTTCTACACAGAAAAAACGAAAAACGGGAGTCAATTAAAAAATTTATTGAATCAATTAATATTTCAATTGATTTTGCACCTATCACGGCAATGATACTATCAATTAAACCTTTTATTAAAATTAAGAAGGAAAAAAAGTTATAAATAACTTCTACAAAAAAAAATATGATACTCACAAAAAAAGTGTGTGATCTATACGTTGGTATGTGTGTTTTTTGCAATGCTGAGTCTGTTTGTGTGTGTGCTTGTTTTGCTTGTTAACTTCAAATGTATTTGGTATTTTATACTAAAAATTTTCTATTTATGCATACAGTGTATGAAAAAATAATATGATAATTGAGTCTAAAATAAAATATGTATTTATATATTTAAAAGTCAATTAAAATATTAATTGATTTAATTAAATATTTGTTTACAAACAAATTAAATTAAGTTCAAATCAAATCTTTAATTAGATATTTTAGGTTGATAATTTTTTCTGTGTACCCCTTCTACATTCTTTCTCTTGAAGATTTTCGGTGACGTGAAATGAAACATGTCAGTAGATAAAGTCTGCTTTAAATTAGAGGATAGAAAACATTTTTAATTTATAAATAAACTTTGCACAGTTTTTTGTTTAACATAAAACCAATGATCTTGAACTTGAATAATCTTGCTCACATCATAATGATAAAAGATCGAAAAATAAACTTTTGGTTTTAATTTTGTAAAATTTAAAAGTAAAACATTCTTAATTTTTTGTGGTTTTTTTCAAATTTTTTTTAAATTTTGGTGTTTTTTTTTAATTTTTTGGCGATTTTTTTTATTCAATTTAAGCGGTTTTTTTAAATATTGGTGATTTAAAATTTTTTTTTTTTTTAAATTTTGGTGTTTTTTAATTTTAAAGTTTTGTTTCTTTTTAAAATTTTAGCGTTTTTCGTTTCTTTAAGTTTGGCAATTTTTTTTTTTTTAATTTTGGCCATTTTTTACAAAGTGGGAATTTTTGTTAAATTTTGGTGATTTTTTATATTTTCGCATTTTCTTCAGTTTTTTGTTATTGTGATTATAAAAATTGGAAATTTTGTGTGCACCAAATTTATTTTCAATTAAACATTTAATAGATTTATTAAACTTTTAATTGAAAGTGAGTATGAAATCAAACAGTTTATTTGAAAATTTATTTACAATATTTTTTTCTGTGTATCAGGCTTGATAAAATTCAGTAAAAATATTAAATTTGGTTGAGCCGCTTCCTAATGTTTCACTTAAAAATTTTAACTTTCAACAAAAACTTCAATTTATTATTTTTTTTTTTTTTAAACTCTACACTACACAGAGAATAAATCATAGTTAAATCAATTAATGTATCCTATTTAAATTAACATTTTATTTTTTTTTTACGAATATTTTAAAATTAAATACGAATCTTTTTAAAATAAATATGAGTCTAGTTAAAATAAATAAAATTTTGCCCTGTTAACTTATCTAACAAAAAACAAAGTTTAAGGCTTAACCATAGTTATTTATGTCAAATTTATATGGAAATATCTGTGGTTAAAGTTAAACTCTGGTTATTTTTCGAAAAGTTACTAGCCCTTAGTTTGATTTAAAAGCTGTTTCTATTAAATTTAATGTTGTTTCTGCTTGAAAAATTTATTTTTTCAATGTGTAATATAAAAAAGTCTATATAATTTTTTGCTAAAACTGAACTCTTTCTTCGATTTTTCAGGATTATTTCTTTGAGTGTATTATTAAATTAATTTTGTTATACTCGCACACCATTATGAAGTTGATAGTGCTAATAAGAGTTTAACTCTTAAAAAACATACAAAGCTATTAAAACTATTTTCAATATAAGTATCAACAAACTACATTTATAGTTATAATTATACACTACAAACAGATATTCGTATACAGAGTATTGAAAGAATGAATACACTCATAAAAAAACCCCTATACACAGTTGTAAATTCAGCTACGCAAAATTTTCAATGAAGTTGAGAATCAGAGTCTGCTAAATTTTGGTGACCTAAATTTTACAAGAACTAAATTTTGGTTGACAATTGCAGTGAATCGAAAACTATACAATTTAGAGTAAAACAGAAAGCAACAGAGCTAAACAATTTTGGCTAAACTAGCTGGAGTCTTAAAACTTCCTTAGTTAGAATATTGTTCTACCTCAAGTCAAAAAATCTAATATGATATTGCCATATTCGATTTTATTTGTTGCTTTTCAAAAAGTTTGATTATTTTTCTATTGCAAACATCTGAAGATTTGGGTGATGCCAATGAAACAATTTTATTGTCTATCATGATAGTTATAAAACAAATAAAATATAATATGGCAATATCATATTAGATTTTGAACTTGATGTAGAACAATATTCTAATTAAAAATATGAAAATATAGAAACTTCGAAAAAACATTTTTTGTCTTTTTAATACAAAAATTAAAACATTTTTAAGTTTTAAAACTTCTTTATCTGGAAAGCTAAAACTCATATAGGAGGAAACAAATTTCCATTAAAATTTAACGGTACATAAAAACTGGTCCTTAATATCGACTAAATTACCAAGCCTTTTACATCGCTCAACAAAATAACTTTATTTTAAAACCCAGAGAAACAAATTATAAAATCAAGCAGAACCAACATTAAATTAAATTGAAACAGCTTTGAGATCAATATTATATTATTTTTAATTTAAATATGTTTTTATTTATTTTAAAAATATGGAAGTAACATCCATCTCAAATGTTGAAATATAGAAATTTAAATGCGAAAAAATTATATTTATTTTAATAGGATTCATACTTAATTTTAAAATGTTCTTTAAAAAGATATTAATTTACATATGATTTAATAATTGACTTAACTATAATTTTTTTTCTCTGTGTATAACCCAAACCGTCATATGTTGAAGTGTATTTAATAGAATTAATTCTTTTAGAACTCTTATATTAACGTAAGTATGAACATGCTCATGCATGTTTAATATTATCATTATTATGGTTCACTAAAGAACAATATATTTAATACAACAGAAAAAACAAGCATATGCAGTTAATTCAACAATTGAGCTTACACCATACTTTTACAAGTTTTGGCGCCCAACGTAGTGCATCTTTAGTGAATTGAATGAAATGAATTGAATGAATTAAATGAAATGAAATGAATTGGATCATACTTGATCAAGCACTGTGTTTGGGCTGTGGGTTTTGATTCAAACATGCTATGTTCTTTGCACAGTTAGAAGAGCAGCAGCCAATATGGCCAGCTCTCGAGAGTCCTTGAGAAAATGTGTCATCGTTGTGATGTCTTAGAAAGAATTACCACTAGGCGGCTACATCAGGTTCCGAACCAAATCAGTCTGACTCCCTGATGAAGAGACCAACCCAGCTGATATCCATGCCGGACAGGTACGCCAGGTCAGGATGACCGAAGAGAGCTGTTCTTCGGTTCGCGAACGCTGTGCACAGGAGATCAGAACTTAAGATCGAACGAGAGTTGCGGGGTGCGAAAATCAACATAATCTGAGGTGTCCTATGCCCCCATAGCCATTTGTGTGGACAGCAATTCGGCCTGAAGGACATTGCCCTTATCCGGCAGCCTAAAAAAGTGTCGATAGTCGTAATAACACACATCTAAGCTACCCCCTACGTCGTTTTTTTTTGGAAGCAATTTCGTAATTTAAATTTGTAACCATTCCATTGGTTACAAATACGCTTGATACTAGTATTTGTACTCTATCCATTTAAAAATGTTTCAGCAGAAAAATTTTGGAGGCCAACTTAGCCCATTTAGTAGTGAAATTTAAAAAGATTTTTCTCAATAATCACAGTGACTGTATATTAATTCATTTAAATATTATACTTAAAACATGCACATGCATGCATACACTTTAAACTTTACTAAATGTTGGTTATATTTCTCTTCTACAAAATTATGTATAATATCTTTTGGTTAAGTACACACAAAATGTAAATTAGAAATTTGAGGTTACAATAACTATTTCCCAACTGAAAGGAATATGATATAAATAACTAAAATAATTTAAAAAAAATTATATATTTATAATAAAATAAAGAAACTACTGACCAGGATTATGGTCTTAAGTAAATAATTTTCTAAAAGTAAAACTAAAAGCTTTACTTTTACAATTTTTTTGTTGTTTTGGGACCTAAATAATTTTATTCGTTTTGTTTCAACTGTTTTAAAGTTTAATTTTAAATAAAGTTGTCTAAAAAAGCTTTAAGCTAAAGGTAAATTGTTTTATATTTAAAACTAACTAAAAAAAAGGTTTAAGGACAATTTGTGTGGTTACTTTAAGGACTCTAAATTGTTTAAAACTACAAAACACCTTTGAGGAAGTTTAATTGAGATCATAATACATTTAGATTAATTAAACATTTATTAGAATTGGGATTAAATTGAAAATCAATTAAAAAGTAACATAATGCAATAAAAAATCAAATAATGTTGAGTTGAGTTTCAATAGCATTTCTATAATTCTCTCAAAGGCCTAAAGGTGCAATGATTCAAATTTCAAAATCAATCACGGTTAATATGCAATTCCTGTTACAAAAATTGCATGTCATAATAAATTACCTCATAATTTTACCATCTAACTGCAACATTGCAATTTTCACGTTTACATTATAAAAACAAACATAACTTTCATAATATATTCATAGATCAGCCTAAAAATATGCAAATATTTTTTCAAAATTACCTAATGTTTGTTTAGCTAAATAGATTCTCTCAGCGTTTTCACTAAAATCATTTATTATGTGCTGACAATAGAACATTTGTGCCAATTAACTTAATTTTATAAATTTAATCATTAGCATCCACCAAAAATAAGTGATACAAATATTTATAGTGGTATGTAAAAATATTTGTAATTTAGTGGTAACAAAATCAGCATACATTTAGGCTGATTTATGAAAATTGTTCTAGAGCAAATACAGGTGTGTGTTTAGTTTTAGGCCGCTTAACATTTAATTTTCATTATAAAATTTTATGTAAATTAACTAAATATAATTTTTGTTATTTTAACAAAATGCTTTTAAAATAAATGATTTATTAGGTATGAATATTGACTAATTGTAGTTAGAATAAATGTTTGTTTATATATATAAAATAAGTTTTAATTTAGAAAAATGTAAAACAAAATAAATTAAAAAGCTTAAATACAAGAGAAGCATACACAATCTTAAGATTCGATTGAATGAATTGAATGAATTGAATGAATTGAATGAATTGAATGAATTGAATGAATTGAATGAATTGAATGAATTGAATGAATTGAATGAATTGAATGAATTGAATGAATTGAATGAATTGAATGAATTGAAATGAATTGAATGAATTGAATGAATTGAATGAATTGAATGAATTGAATGAATTGAATGAATTGAATGAATTGAATGAAATTGAATGAATTGAATGAATTGAATGAATTGAATGAATTGATGAATTGAATGAATTGAATTGAATGCATTGAATGAATTGAATGAATTGAATGAATTGAATGAATTGAATGAATTGAATGAATTGAATGAATTGAATGAATTGAATGAATTGAATGAATTGAATGAATTGAATGAATTGAATGAATTGAATGAATTGAATTGAATGAATTGAATGATTGAATGATTGAATGAATTGAATGAATTGAATGAATGAATGAATGAATGAATTGAATGATAATTGAATGAATTGAATGAATAATGAATTGAATGATTGAATGAATTGAATGAATTGAATGAATTGAATGAATTGAATGAATTGAATGAATTGAATGAATTGAATGAATTGAATGAATTGAATGAATTGAATGAATTGAATGAATTGAATGAATTGAATGAATTGAATGAATTGAATGAATGAATGAATTGAATGAATTGAATGAATTGAATGAATTGAATGAATTGAATGAATTGAATGAATATGAATGAATTGATGAATTGAATGAATTGAATGAATTGAATGAATTGAATGAATTGAATGAATTGAATGAATTGAATGATTGAATGAATTGAATGAATTGAATGAATTGAATGAATTGAATGAATTTGAATGAATTGAATGAATTGAATGAATTGAATTGAATTGAATGAATTGAATGAATTGAATGAATTGAATGAATGAAATGAATTGAATGAATGAATGAATTGAATTGAATTGAATGAATTGAATGAATTGAATGAATTGAATGAATTGAATTGAATGAAATGAATGAATTGAATGAATTGAATGATTGAATGAATTGAATGAATTGAATGAATTGAATGAATTGAATGGAATTGAATGAATTGAATGAATTGAATGAATGACTTGAATGAATTGAATGAATTGAATGAATTTGAATGAATTGAATGAATTGAATGAATTGAATGAATGAATTGAATGAATGAATTGAATGAATTGAATGAATTGAATGAATTGAATGAATTGAATGAATTGAATGAATTGAATGAATTGAATGAATTGAATGAATTGAATGAATTGAATGAATGAATGAATTGAATGAATTGAATGAATTGAATGAATTGAATGAATTGAATTGAATTGAATGAATTGAATGAATTGAATGAATTGAATGAATTGAATGAATTGAATG
The DNA here is from genome assembly GCA_021234595.1 of Delia radicum. Taxonomy (NCBI): domain Eukaryota; kingdom Metazoa; phylum Arthropoda; class Insecta; order Diptera; family Anthomyiidae; genus Delia; species Delia radicum. The sequence goes on along the minus strand of CM037852.1, from coordinate 22,433,367 downwards.
AATTGAATGAATTGAATGAATTGAATGAATTGAATGAATTGAATGAATTGAAGTGAATTGAATGAATTGAATGAATTGAATGAATTGAATGAATTGAATTGAATGAATGAATTGAATGAATTGAATGAATTGAATGAATTGAATGAATTGAATATGAATTGAATGAATTGAATGAATTGAATGAATTGAATGAATTGAATGAATTGAATGAATTGAAGAATTGAATGAATTGAATGAATTGAATGAATTGAATGAATGAATGATTGAATGATGATTGAATGAATTGAATGAATTGAATGAATTGATGATTGAATGAATTGAATGATGAATGAATTGAATGAATTCAACTACATATATAAAAGAATTAATTTTTTTTAAAACAAAGTGTCAGTCTAAACACGGCATTAATTCCTTTTTTTTGTTGGCAAAAAATGTCAACCAAAAGTTTTTATGCCCACTTTACTTGAATGCGTTCAAACGTATGTAGAATGTAGTAAAAAAAAACTCTTGTTTCTTAACATAAATGCACCTTAAAGCATACTTTTAGGAGGAAAGTACACAAAAAAAAAGAAATACAAGAGTTACTATTTTGTGGTTGAAAGATGAAAACAATGTATAGCTAAAAGGGTTAGTTCCGTTCATCTCGTTTAAAGTGGCAGATATTATAAAGAATAAAATCTTTTGGAAAATAGAAAATTTTTTAAGAGATTTTTAAAAAAGAAGATTAAAAAGGAAGAAACTTAAAATTCCTTCAGTGATAATAGTATTTCCACAAAATTTGTGGGGGGGGGGGGGGGGGGGGGGCAGAAAAAAGTCTTTCAGCTTGATACATTTTCTAGATTAAAATTGTCTCAAATTTTCAGATTTTATATCAACAATTGCTATTAAAATATTAAAAATCTTCAATTTCTAAAATATCTGAATCTAAAAATAAATATGTAGAATATTGGCTCTAGCTTTAGAGTTTGAGAATATGTGTTTGCCAAAACATGGTTTACATCATTAGACAGTTTAATGCATTTAACTCCTTTGAGTTACTGTTTAAAGTTTAAGTGCACAAAATGCCTTTTGCAATAGAAGATATGCAAAAAGTTTCCTTTTCATATGTCGTATATGGGAAAAAGAGTGTAAATGAAGATAAAAAAAAAAAAACTTCTTCCACAGGATGTTGAAAATTACAAGGATTGTGTGATTTATTTAATTGCTTGCTTACTACACTACCACACATGCACAAAGTACTTGATCCTTTTTGTAGCTTTTTCTGCTATATCACAAGAATATTGCTGTTTTTCATGTTTTTTGCTTTAAGGAAGTTTGGTTCATCGTCATCATACTGAACACTTTTCTCTACTTTTAGACATGTATGATTGCTTGTAAGAACAGGATCTTTTGTTAAAAAGATAGCAATGTTTGAGGAGTAATGGAATTGAAGCGATGAGGCATTATTTCTCAGTATACTTTACTTTGTAAAGCGAAAACTTTTCTAATATCGCCTTTCGCTTTAATTGTAATTTGAATTGCAGTTTGTGTTCAAATTCATGTAAAAATTTAAATGCTTTTATGTGAAAATTACTAGTTATTTTGTAGTTTACCGTTCTATTTATGTATTGTACACACTTGTATGTGTGTAATTTTATTTTTATGTATGCGTCAAAGTTAATGGTAGTTGTTGCAGACAGGCAAATGCATGTTTATGACATAAAGTGTTTATTTTTGGTTACAAAAAAAGTATATTTTCTGTAATGAAAATGGGAATTATATGTTATTTTTATAACAACTAATAGTGTTGTTCATGTTAAGAAATATCTAGAGAGTTTCAAAGTAGCATTTAGAAAAATTAATTTTATTGATTTTTAAGACCAAGAGTTTTTTATTGAGAGCTGTAGTTTTCGCAATAGCATCTAAAAACAAAATGAACCCAGAAGATTTCACATATTTTTTCTAAAAGAGTCGCAGATTTTGAGGATCTTTCAAAAAGTTTGGAAAGACTTTTTATAGACAACTTTTGATAACAAAAAACTAGGGACAACAAAAAATGTTTCATAAATTTTCCGAAAGCGAAATTTGAATATTATTCAGCCAATTTCTTTTTCTAACTTCTGCTAACATTGCCCCACAAATTTCAACTCTTTGCAGAAACTGTCTTTGAAATACGTACGCTAAGTCCGAATCTGGCAAAAAGCATATTTTCACATTTGCATATTTGGAAATATCGCGGTTTTTATGTTTACATCAGTTTTTCGTACATTTTACTTAAATTTTCGAAATTTAAGCGCAAAATCATAATTTTTTTAAGAATATTAATAAACACAAAATTATCTTTAATTTGAATATAATCATGTCAGTGTTTTTTTCAGGATATCTTACCGGTATTGCAAGGAAGTTAAACATTTTGCATGTTTAGTTTCATGCTTATAAAATTTACGTCGCGTGTAAAAAAGGATTGTTCTAACTAGATCTAACCAGATATGATTGAATCTGATTAGATATGTTTGAATATAATTAGATATGATGCCAGATCTGATCAAATATGATAATATGTGCCATTTGTGATACACTTTAAACTCAGATCTAGTACAATATCTTTTAATATATGAACGGGTTTTTGGATATTGGATAATTTTCGCGCCCAGATATGAGCAGATCTGGTGCCACAGCTGTTCATATAAAAAAATATTTCATAATCTCTTTGCCCAGATCTGGTACCAGATCTAAGCCCTTTTAAGCACCAAAATAAAAATGTACATCAATTTTTTTATAACATAGTAACTGAAAATTTTCTTCAAGTTTGATATAATTTTTATTAAAAATAAAAACAAATAATCTATAGATTTTTTGTTTTCAAATTTATTAATTGACCACTTTCAGGAATGTGTTGATAGATCTATTTCGGGAATTTTCTAGGTTCCCATCATCAGAACACGTTTTGAAAGAACGAGTTTTCAATTTATTTTTTATCAATGGCGATAATCTTTAACTTCGAGCTCATTTATTAGTTTTCATTAAGTGAGAAAACTAGTTTATATGAATGTTTGATGTTTTGCATTTGATTGTCACTTCTTTCAAAACGTGTTCTGATGATGGGAACCTAGAAAACTCCGGAAATAGATCTATCAACACAGTCCTGAAAGTGGTCAATTAATAAATTGGAAAACAAAAACTCTATAGATTATTTGTTAGGTTAATATCCTAATAAAGAAATATAGAGTATGGCCTCGAACTTGAATAATTTTCATTTTCACTGTAAATTTTCTTTTTAATTTTTATTGTGGTTGCTATTTTGTTTGATTTTAAAATTTTTAATACTTAAGGCAAACTTCAAAAATGTTCAATAAGTTTTTGTATTCCGTGTCAATATATGTCCGTACGAAACAGACGAAGACGGCGGCTGCTTGGCGGATTAATCAGAATTTAAAAACACTTTAACAAATGACTGCGCAAAATTTTGATATGAACCTGGCAACCATAACGGAATTAAAAAAAAGTGAACCATTGAAAAATGTTGTTTTGTTTCAAATTGTCTTGTTTATAAATTTATTTGACCTAAGATTTTGAATAAACGTATTAAAGTTCAAATAAGCGAGTTTTAATCATGTAACTAGAAAATTTTAAAAGTATTGAACCTTTCCAAATCTAATAATATCAGATCTGCCCAGATTCAATCAGATATAATTAGATCTCAGATTTGTCCCCATTTTTAAGATCTAATTAGATCTGATCATATACGCTATGAGATCTGTTAAGATCTCGTAAAACATATCTAACTAGATCTGGTCAGATCAGATCTTTTTTACACTGGGTATGTAAAAAAACTTAAAATTGTATCAGTATGCGGGAACTAAACATTGCACTGAACTGATTTATGTATTAAAATTGTAAATTCATTGAAAACATCCTGAAATATGCAGAAAAGCTAAATTTTTCCATATAAAAATATGTTTTTTTTTTTAATTTTTTAGGATTTCAAAGTTTTTTTATAATTAAAAAAAAAATCATAACAGTACTGAATTTTAAAGATCATTATCTTCTAAAGTATATTGAATATTTCCATAATTAAAAAATGTAGTTTTCTAGTTTACTATTTGCGGTTCAAAACTCACATGTTTTTTTATAAAATGTATTTTAAATTCTATTTTTAATTAGACCTGCGAGGTCCAAAATGCATTTTTAAAAAAGAAACGTTATTTTTGTAGTTTAAATCGTAAAGTATACAACTATAGCTTTCAGAAGCTTTTTAAAATATTATCAATATACTTCAAAAGATAATGCTATTCAAAGTTCAGTGGTGTTATGATTTTTTTGATATAACTATAAATTATAAAAAAACTTTAAGATACTAAAAAATTTTCTTTTTTGAATTACAAATCGTAAAGTAGGCAATTACAACTTTCATATGCCTCTTAAATCTTTGAAATAGCCCATCTACTTAAGAAAATATGGTTCTTCAAATTACACAAATTTTAAAATTTTTTTTTTTTAATTTTTAAAAATTATAAAGGTGAATAAAATCTCGAGTTTACACAATTTTATGGAACTGAGCAATATAGTATTAGAGCATACGTATGCCAAATTTGAACAAAATCACAGGTCTGGAAGCCAAAAAATTACCGTTTTCGAACGTTCTTTCATGGAATTAACCATGGAAAAAACCAAATGAAAGAAAAGCCATATTTGAATTTTTTTCTTCCTATGACAAACCAATTTTAACTTCATCGATGAAAATACCAAATTAGAAGAGAAAACATTTTTGCTGGGTTTAATATTATTTTTTTTTTATATGAAGAGAATTTATTTATACTTTGGTATTTCAAGCATACCAGCAAAAAATAATCTGGATTTGTATGCTTCCAAAATAGCGCTTCACCGCCTTGCATACTATAAAGCAATTAGGGAAGGCATTCTGTCGTGCTTCCCAGAATGCCTTCTTTGAAGCAGTGAATAATGCTTACAATGAAGCAATAAAGTATGCATACCATGAAGCACTAATGTTGTCAACATACAAAAAGCGCTTCTTACTGCCTAAGAAGGCATGAATTTATTGCTTCTAAGAGAACATGAAAGAAGCGCTTTCCCCCAAGTGGGACATCGCGAACAAAAGTCATGCCTTCTTTATTTGCTTTGGAAGCGCTTCGTTATCAAATAATGCCTTCCGGAAGCGCTTCTGGGTAAGCACTATTTTTTGCTGGGATGTGAAAAAGTTGTTAAAATTTTAAGTTCTTTTCTAAATCTCTCAGAACATTGCATAAAATGTATAAGCACCCAGGTAGAAATTGCCAACCGTACAAAAAAAAAATGGTACTGGAAAACCACTGCTATTTTTGTAAAACCCATCGTATTAAAAATGACCAAAGGTACAATTTATATTGTATCAGAAAAGCACTGTTTTGCCTGCAAAGCCAGTACCACTTCGTTGCCAATATTGATTCTACCAATATTATAACCAATTAGAAGCATTATTTTTTTTTTTTTATTATATTTTTTTATGTTTTATACATTTCAATATGATGTAAAAGACTAGGACCGAATTGTATTGCTGATTTCTAAATGCTTTTTACTAAACATTTTTCTCAAAATTAATTCAATTTAAATTATTTGAGATCAAATAGCACAAAATTGATGTGAAAAGTTGCGGAATGTAGATAACTGAACAAATATTTTTTTAAATTTCCGTGGAGTCATTTTGGTCCACCACAGCATTTAAAAGTTGAAAACTTAGTCACTTTTTTAATGAAAAGCTGTTAAATGTTGTTTAGAATTTTCTATAATTCCATTCCATTGTCAGCCCTGGTTTTAACGAATTTTGAAGAAAAAAGTTTCCAACTTTTAAATTTTGGTCCACCACAGTGGACCAAAATTATTTCACGGAAATTTAAAAAATATTTTAATGGAAGATGAAATACAAACACATTTTTTCCTGTAATTAATTTTTAATTACGCGCCGTTTGAGAGCTAACGCGAAGCTGAGATCAAAATTCCCTGAATTCGGGACACCCTAATGGTTATACTCTAATTAAAGATAATTTTGTGTAGATTTATAGTCTTAAAAAAAATTTCATGAATTTCATTGGGTGAATGATGTGAAATAAAAACTGCAAATAAGAGAAAAAAAAATGTTGACAAATGTGTTGCAAAGGCAGTGTTTTTTTTTTTGGCCGTTGAGTGGTGAACTTAAATAAAAAGTTTCACTTTCTTTAACTTATCTATGGAAGTGTTGTTTTAAATTTATGTAAATAATATTAACCTTAATGTACACAAAAACTATCTTTTCATCCTTGAAAACCAAACAATTTAATTTTAAATTTCACAAACAACTTAATATTAACAAATAAAAAGTTCCAGGCAAAACATACAATGAAAATTATGATAAGTTATGACTGACTACAAACAACAACAGACAACCAGTTAGAAAATCATATAAATCAACATGACTTGAGGGTGATGCTGGTTTTATTTTATAACATGTCTACAGTAAATCAAGGCTGTTTGATAACTTTTAAGCTTCATTCAATTTATGCAAGTCTTTCATGCAATTCATGCTAACTGCTTCATTTGTTTTAAAGTTTCGCTCAATAATTCTCAAACAATCTACGTGTACTGTATTTTCACTGTAGTCAGGCAGTCAGTAAATTTATAAAATAAAGCTAAAAAGTGCGTGTTTATAAGTGCGTAAACAACTCACACACTGACACTTACTTTAAACTAACACAGAAATACACATAGTCAGACCTTTTAAAGAATTCAATCCTCACTAGATGTTTTTTCATACATTAACTATGAAAAATGTGTATATTGTAAATTTAAAAATAATTTTTTTACTAGAGATGTTACTAATAGTGTATTCGGCAATTAACCGTATACTAAATATTCGGTAATTGGTTCAAACCGAATTTCGAATATTCGGCCGAATTGTAAAATGTGCCAAATATCGAGTAAAACTCAAATTTTTGTAATAATTCTATTAGAAATATAGAATTTTAGCTAAAAAATAGACTATTATCGACTAAGATGCTTCATATCCCAGCAAAAAATAAAAATTTCAAATATAATAACTACACTTAGAATATTATGTAGGTAAAGACGACAGCAAATGTAGTTAAAAACAAATTAAATTGCACTTAAAGAATGGGTGACTCACATTTCAGTAAATTCAACTAACATTGTGATTTGTTTTTGAATGTTCAAAAAATGAACGGCAATTGTTTATAATAATATATATAATAAATATATATAATAATATATATAATAAATATATATAATACTAAACAAACATTTATTTTTTTAAATAAAAAAAACTACTGCAAAAAAATAATGTAAAATTATAAAACAGTCATTTGATGTGGTTTGTTTTTTTGAATGAATTACAAGGTTAGTAAAAAATTGAATTTGTTCTAGAATTGACTGATATTTACATTAGAGATGGGCACGTTAGTGATTTTTCACTCACGCACGCTCACGAAGAAAAAATTATAATCACGCACGACTCCGTGAGTAATTTTACCTTGACTCACGCTCACCAAACACTCACGCTCACGAAATAATCACGAAATTTTCGTTTTATTTTTATGAAGAAAAAGCTATGAATTTATGCATATAAAAATTAAAACTTAAGTAACTTAAATTAAAATTGTTACACTCATTGTTCAATATTTGGTATTGTAAATTATTGCGGATTACTGGTTAAACTACAAAATAAATATTGTAAAAATGTGTTAATATTTTATAAAAAATATTATTCTAAATTTGTATGAAGAAACAAAATCTGGTCAACATTCTCTCAAAGAAGTCGGCTTCTTTTTTCTTCAAGAATTCTTCCTGATAAAGAAAACACACGTTCGCTAGTTGCTGAACTGACTGGAATACACATTATTTGTGTATTCTTATCTTCAGCAAAAGACAGTGGCCGAATATCATTAGTTACAAAGTTTAACTGCTTAAGAACGATTTCATTTTTGTGTTTTCAGGAACTTTTTTACATGCAAAACGCTTCAAACGAAGATCGATAATGCAAAGAAATGCTACATTAATAAAAACTAAAAAATTATAGAAAAATAAAAAATACAAAGAACGAGAAATGAATTTTGTTTTTTAGTTTGTGCAAAATAAATGTGAATTAAAAAATTCAAAAATTTGCAATCAAAAAGAGTGTTTAAAAATATCGAAACATAAAATACAAATCAAAAGTATCGAGTAGTATCAAGTACTCAATTCAAAAGTATTAAGTAGTATCGGGTAGTCAAAAGTAGCAGGATTTCACAACACTATTAACTACATCTAAGGCAACAAGCAACAACTGCAACTTAGTGCTTTTTACGCTTAAATTTGCGTTTTTCGTATAAGAAAGATGTGGTTAGCTGCTGAAGCTTAAATAATCACTGTAGTATCAGTCACTGGTAAAAAAAATATAAATAAATTAGTATGGTGTTGCCATTTGTATGGAATTGCCATTAAAAACAAAAAAATCAATGAAAGGCATAGAAAAAACACAAAACAAGAATAAAAAAAACTGAATCACGCTTGACTCACGCAAATTTCGTGTCACGTGCCCATCATATTTAAAAATTCAATGATTTTATCAAAAAAATCATTAATATCAAAAAATTAGTTTAAACCGAATGCTTCGGCTGAATAGTACAAATAAAACATTCCGAACACCGAATATTAACCAAATACTTGTGACACTGTAATTTTTTTACTGTGATTTTAAAAAAGTTTTCTTCTATTTGAAATTTTGTAAAAGAATTAATTCCTTTACAATTTTTCACACACCCATAAAACCAAATAGTTGATTTAAGAGTTGTTTCTACAACTAAGACTTGTTTATAAATAATGTTTGTTTTTTCCTTTAGGTTATATGGTTGAAGGATAAAAAAGGATTTGTTTATGTTTTCTTAAGTTTTATTTTAGAGGTTTGTGCTAAGATAAATATGAACAGTAATTTTTTGTTAACAAAATGTTTAAAAGCTGAAACAAATTCGTTAGGTTGTAGTAAATCTTAAGGAAGTGCTTTGTTTTAAAGATTTGTGTTTCGTAAAGCGTTAAACATTTAAAACGCACCAATAAAGAGTTTATACACTATATATTTGATAATTGAATATGAATACTTATTGTTAGTTTAAAACACTTAAATCGAACAAGGCTCAGTAGTAGCTACTCACGTAGAAATGCATATTATGGACTTTTATACATAAGGTTGCGGGTTCAATACCCAGCAACGACAACATAAATTTGAAAAGTAATATATATAAGTTTTCTATCACAAAGCATTGATGTTCCCGAAGCGCCCTCCATCGTGGTTCCCGTATCATTTAACCCCACCAGAGTAAAATATTGAATCAGGGCTATAAACCTAAAAAGTTTCAACAAACCTAGCCAACTCTCCATCAAATGGCCCTCAACAACTATTTTAAGTAGCATCTCAAGCAATTACAGTGTTGCCATATTTTAAGCCCTTCACATTTTATCTCTCCTCTATCCCCTTTTCAAAGAAAGCAATATATTAACTAAAAAAAAAGGAACTTCCTGAGTGTTGTTTCTCTTAAAAAAATTGCTTTACATCTATATACTAAAATTAATTTTTATTCATTAAGTTTTTTGTATTCACTTTACCACCAGCTTGAAACCCCTAATGCATTTTATAATAATTAAATATTCTCATTTGAGTAAAAAATAATCTAATTCACAATTTGTTTATAATTTTTGAACAAGCCGCATGCGAACATTGTTCATGTCAGCTATTAACAAAGATGTCAGAAACAAAATCAACATCTGACCAGGACATGATAATACCCATGCAAAAGCTTTTAATATATAGTTAAAAACAATTTGCATAAGAATTTTAAAACATTTTTTTTTTTTTTTATTTTACTTAAATTTTATTTAAATTTTTCATAAACCAAATATGGCGCCCAACTGTGGTGTATTTTTCAATTTCTAGACTCATTACTCAACCGCTGTAAAATAAAAAGAAACTATTTAGTAAGATAAATTTATGTTTAAGTATGTTTCACAGAAACACATCCTGTTCCAATACAGGGTGAGCTATATTTATTAAAATCTTGCAAATTCAACAATGAAACTTAACTTTTGGTTTAATCAAGTCAAAAATTGTGATTCTGTTTAGTTTTTGCGTATACTTTTTGGCCATGTTGTAGCAATGATTATAGCCAAACCACTAAATAGTGTTAATTTAGAATTGTGTAGAGAAATTCAATGGTTTTTTATAAAACAGAATTGTTAAACAACAGACAAATTTGTACCATAGATTAAGTGAAAGTTTTAATATGTGGTAATTAAATTAAAAGCTTTCAATAGTTTTTGTTTTGCGACCAATTGCTGTTTATTTCATAGAATTTAATCCTTTAACTGCACACACAAAAAAAATAAAAACCCATTTCAATTACGAAAACCACCGATTCAATAACTTTAATTGCTGAAATTACGCCAACAACAAAAATTTGCTAATTCAATTAGAAATTGATAGCTCTTTAATTGAATTATTTTTCAATTAAAGAATAACTCATTTGATTAAAAAGTGATCAATATAAAGGGTCCGCCAAATAACTTTTTTTTTTGAACTCCTGAACCAATTGGACTTTGTATGGCGTAATACCAAGGTCTTTATGCAAAATTCGTCTCAATGATGTCTCCGAAATGTTCAATTGTTGAGAACGACGGTGAATTGATGTTCATGGCGCTTCACGCACACTTTCTGCCACAGCAGCAATATTCTCGGGTGTACGCACTGTTTTTATCTTTTCACGCTTTGGTTTATCGATAAGGATGCCAGTTTTTTTCACTTTTTTCACAAGATAACGAACATACGGACCATATTCATTCAGCGGAAGGATAAAACTAATTATCTGTCAAATCAGACATGAGCTAAGTGTTACCATTCACGAAATAAGCACTAGTTGAAAAAAAAACGTTAGATGGCGGACCCTTTAGTATAACCTTCCCAAAAACCAAAAACAAAAAATTGTTGTTGCCACACCAAATGTTATTTTATAGAAATGTTGTTGCCATACCAAATGTTTCTTAACAGCTTGAATTTTATAACATTGAATTTAAACCGGCATGAAATTCTCATTTAGTTAGCAGATTTATTTATACTTATGTGAACAAATTCACACTGAAAATAGTTTTTTCTTTCTATTGAAGCGTAGGGGTAGGGGCACACATTTTTTGGACTATTTTTTTTTTTTTTTTTAAGAGAAGCAACACTGTGGAAATTCTTCCTATTTATTAATGTGTTGCTGTCGTTGGAAAGGGGATAGTGGAGAGATGAAAGGTGGTGAAGAATGAAGGGCTTCAAACATGGCAACACTATAATTGCGCATCATAGCCCTGGTTCATTATTTTATTTCGGTGGGGTTAAGTGCTATGGGAACACCGAAGGCGGACGCTGCGATACATATGAGGGATAGAAAACTCATATATATTATTTATCTAAATTGATGTTGTCGTCACCGGGAATCGAACCCGGCACCATCTGTGTAACAGTTCAACACGCTAACCATTACACCACAACTCATAAATTAGCCCTTGTGTTGAAATCACAGTATTTTTTTTTTTTTTTGAAAGCAATTTTTAATTCAGTTTTTTCTGTTTAAAACAATTTTAAATTTTTATTAAACGAAATTAAACTTTAAAAATTACAATATCAATTTTATGATAATGTTTTAGAATAAATAAATATTTAGATTTAAACAACTGAAACTAAATTATTCAACTTAATAAACTAATTAACTTAATAAGAATTAATATATAATCTAATTGAAATGAATTTAAAATATTTATTACTAATACCACTAAACATAAACATTTATAAAAAACAACTACATAAATATTACAAAAAACAACAACAATCTGTTGATGTTTACTTTTGAGCAATAATATAAAAAAATGTTCCGAATTTGAGCAAACATTTAATTGATTCAAGTAAATTTTAATTGACAGCTTTTACAATTTTCAACAAACCGATTTAATTGAAAATAGTAAGGAAATATTTTTTTCTGTGCAGTAGAACACAGAAACATATTTGAAAATTTTGATCAAAGATTTAATAAACATGATCAAAACTAAATAGGGGCTGTACTAACTATTATACAAGTTCTAGGATAACTCAACTTAATTTGGAATAAAATTTGAGATGTAAAGTTGCTCTTTTCAGACATTCCTTGCTTTAAATGCTTTTTCCTCAAATTTTCTTATAAAAAAAGTTTAATCTTTTTACCTTTTTTGTAGTTTTTACAATATTTTTCAGATTTTGTAACTTTTTGTCTTCGCTGGTGATTATACATGGATATATATGACCATATAATATTCTCTCATGATCTTCTATGTGACTACATATATGTAAACGGATCCGAAATTTGAGGGTATTTGATAATATATGAGCATATATGTGACGGTCTATACGCTCATACATGACCATACACCTTCAAATTTCGGATCTGAAGATATAAATTCGTACATGACAACATGCATGCTCATATAACAAACTATGTATGGAATTATATGGTTATTTATATCCTTGTAAATATAATTATATACAAGTTCATATATGATCATATATGATGATATATCTTCATATATATTTCGATTCTCACAAGGAGGGTTAAAATTGCAACAAAGAAAAACATTTCCTTATTTTTTTTTTTTTTAAATCATTAACATCATAAATAAATTATAATAGAAAATTTGATTGCTTTAAATAAAACTAGCAACAGCGCTAACCAGACAGACCACAGCAATGTTAGACCACCAAGCCAAGCATAACAATCATTCCATACATATAAAATAGACCCAATATACAATAACCTCGTTACCATCACCAATACCTCTACATCATCATCAACAAAATCATTATCATCATCATCATTATAAATTGATAGGAGTAGCAGTTTGTAAACCAGGATGGTACATACCACTATCTACACTGAGATAATTATCTACATGATATCAATGAATTTTTGCATTAGATCTATGAAATGTCGCTTGAATTCGTCCATTTAAACTTTTCATTGAAATAATGTAGTTCTTTACAAAATTTTATAAAAACTTTCATTTTATTTATTAAAAATTTCATACGTCTAGTGAAAAAGTTGCATTTAAAATAGTTTCATAGCAATTATTTCACAAAGTTTAAGAAATTTTGTATTCACTTTGTAAAGAAAACTTCATTAGTTTAGTGAAAAATTTCTTTAAAACTCTCTCAAGACAATTCTCTCTGTGTATAAATAAATGTGAATCAATACGTGGAATGATAACATGCAAACACACCATTAAATATAAATGAAGCTATTGCAGCAAAATGTTTGTATATTTTCTAGTGGTCCAGACAATTTATGTTAATCAACGTCAATCGTTTTTACTTTATAAACCAAAAAAAAAAAAAAAACCCTATTTTACTACAGCCAGTCAGTCATATGATGTATATTAAAAACCTCTTACTACGAAAAATTGCTCCTTTAAATAAATGCATTATGGGTTAGGGAAGCTAAAAAAATTGAAATAAATCGTCAAAGTTTAGAAAAATTTTCAAAATTTTAAAAAATTTAGCTTTTTTTTAATTTTACAAACATTTTTAAATTATAGCGTTTTTTTTTCATTTTTGCCGATTTTTTTATATAATGACAAGCGAGTTTTTCAATTTAATCCATGTTATGTGATGCGTCAGAAAATGATTCTCTAAAAATTAAAAAAAAAACTAAGAATTTAAAAAAATCGGGTTTGCGTCAGCAGCGCTTAAACACTGAACATTTATTTAGCTTTCAAGAAAACGCTTTACAGCCTGAGCTAATGTTACCAATGCATGTTGGCTAGCTAACAGCACGTTTATATTTTTTGCGAGCTTGTTTTAAGAAAGTAATAAAACACATACAAATCTAGAAAACAAGATATAGACTGAAAATATATAAAATCAACAACACGATTATCTCAATGTTGGACTAATGTAAGCTAATCCCACTTAACCGCTGTATTTCAAAACACTGGCTTTTTAAAATTTTCAAAAACATTTATGTTAAATATGATTTATTCCACTATACCGTTGCCAAATTATTATATGGAGCTCTTAAGGTATTCAAAGATATGGATAAAAATCTAAAATATGTACTATAAATAAAGTAGAAAAAAGGATTTACTTAAAAAAACTTATTGAAAAAAATAAAGTTTTTGCAAAAATGTTCGTACATAATATTCCATATCTTTTTAACGGCTTAAGCTTCGGGAGCCATTGATACCACAATTGATAAATTTTTACTAAAGCACACAAATTGTTCGTTTCTTTGCGGCAAAATGCATTGGCATCACAAACCGTGGTATAAAAAGCTTGATTTTAAAAAACATATTTTTTTAAAAATTTTAGTAAAACCAGTATTTTGAAATACAGCGGTTTTAACCACGTATTTTGAAAAAACGCATTTTACTGTCAAGAAGTGAATTATTTTTGTTATTTATGAAAACCACGATTTAAGTACACGCAAAGAAAAAACATGGTTGAGGGAACCATATTCGAAGAGCATCATACATTTTTGGATTTATGATTGCGACAACCATGTTACTATGGTTGTGACAACCATACTCTTATCTGCTTCTGTATCATGATATGATAATTAGATTGCCTTATTATGGTTCCATATATGTCCCACTATTATCATATTATGGTTCTGGAAATTTGTGTGAATTATCATAATATGAGCCCTACAGTATTCTCCCAGCATTCTGTTGAAGCTGGATTAGAAAGATATGCGTGTTTTTTAATAGTATAATTATTTAATAATTCACACATTTAAATAAACTTAGGTTTAAAATAATTTAAGTAATCAAATTGTATTTGCGCTCAAGAAAAAGCTTTGTGAAATATTTTGTCGGCTATACAAGCTATACATCTGATTAAAGCATAAATCACGCATAAAAATATTGTTAAGAATACAATTTCACAATACATTTATTATGATCAAACCATGTTTGCTGCAATCATAGTAATTGCATTATAATAAAATTATAGTCCTAGTTATCATATTATGATCATGGACACGCATTTCGTCATCATTTATTACCATGTTATGATTATTGCAAACATATTATGATTATTTCGTACTACATACTTAAAAGCACTTTCATTTTGTTTAAATTTTTCATTCACATTTTATTTTCTTTAACGATATTTTTTCGCGTAATTACAAACAATTAAAACATAAAGCACTTTTTTATCACTTTTTTATAATAAACAATAAGTGCCTAAACTTCCAAGCCAGACCGAGTTGAGACTACAACTTATTCCTTCTTTCACAAAACATTACAATTAACACCACTACGTGTATGTTTATTTTTAATGTCTTTTTGTTTAATATTATTTAATTAGTTGTGACTGACTGTTTCTCACAACTGCTTTTCACCAAATCTCAAACAAGAATGAATTTAAAAGAGCGAAGACGCTTATAAAAAACCCGACTGATCATCTTATAGTTGGTGCAACTATAATATGGCTTTAGTTACATAGAGGAATATGATAATAAATACTATATAATGATTGTAGACAGTACAATAATATGATAACTGGAAAAAAAAAGAAAAATTGTTGCTATAACATGATGAAAGCAATCATATTATTGGTGGAATATGATTGATGCAACAATAATTTAATTGAAACAACCATTTATGACTCTAGGAAACATAGTTGTGTTGCCGTAATCACATTGCTACCATATTTTTTCCTTGCGTGTACCTTTAAAGTGGGGTATCAATGACTCTTGTAGCTTAAAACCGTTAAAAAGATATGGACAATTATATGCAACTACTTTTGCAAAACTTGTATTTCTATTTTTTAAAAAAATTTTTTTTTTATTGAAGTGAATTTTTTTTTCTACTATATTTAGTATATTTTGTCAGGCTTTTACTCGTATTAATAACTTTCTGGAGGCTCTAGCGGCCTCTTCTGGAGGCTCTAGCTTTTCTAAAACTTCGGACTCTGATGAGATCTTTAGCCAGATTTAAATACTAGTATCAACCTAGCTAATATGTTTGATTTCCTTTAGATTTGTTAATATACGGAGGTTAAAAGCTCGTTATAAATTAAAATTAGCATTTAAATTTAGTTCATTAAAATAAGCATGATTTCATTAAGATTTAGTTTTTTAAATCACCAATAACTCAACACAAACTTTTCATATTTCTTTTCAAACTTTAAACTCTATCCCATTATGTACCGGTGTAGGTTTTTTTGTGTGTTATCGTCCTTTATACTGTAAAATGGAGAGTGTTTAACAAAATAATACTGCAAATTGCATTCATTGCACATACTAAAGTGGTTTGTAACGGATGTTATGTTGTTTGTTGGTTTGGTCATGATTGTGTGGTTTATTTTACACTAATGTAAGTGTAGTCGTAGCAGTAGTAGTGGCGCAACCAAAACACATACTAGTTTACTCACTTATACACTCACACATCTACCCACTCATAACACGTGTTTATAATATGAATATTGGCACAAAACGAACAAAATTGTATAATTTTTTTTTGGTAGTGGTTATAATTTAAAGTGTCTGTATTTGTGTCTGTGTGTGTGAAAATAAGTATGTGTGTGTGTTTTAAGTGGGCATTCGTATGCTGAAGTGGCCAAGAGTGTGTGTTTAATGTAACATTAGTAATTGCTTAATGAAATATTTATGATGTTGGTAATTGTAAGTATTTTGTTTTTTTTTTATCATGTTTTGTACTAGCAGTGATTGAAATTTCCATTACAATTATTAGGTAGAGTGTGAGCCAAACTACTGTGAATGGCTATAATTAATATAAATGAATTCAAATTATATTTTGTCAAAAAAAAATATAAGAGAAAGAGTTTCGATTCTCCCTTTTTTGATTGTGAAACATTTTGAAAAGGAATGTTTTCAAAAAAAATTACATATATGGCAACAATAACACAGTACAACATTTTTCAACACATGATTTTGGGACTCAATTCTGAGAATTGCACGTGAAAGTATCCCCAAAAGTAAGAACTTCTGCATCATTCGTTTTGTAAAGTTGGCTACAGTAATAATTTAATGGCCAATCGAATTTTTTGGCTCCAGGCGGGTTTTTTAGCACTTTTTCTAAATTTTAACACGGTTATATCTCGGTATACCGTACGGAATATCTCTTTTGTGTCTGAAGCAAAGTTGTAGATATTGAATAGGGAAAAAAATGCGGAACAATCCTACCCGAAAAAAGAGCATCCTGTGCCTTAACCCATCCCTGCCTATTGGGTATTTAAATACCCAAAAAGGAGCCATCTTAAAAAAATTATAGCTAAAGCCAGGTAAGAGTTGCATCAAATTGATTTTTACAGGTAGGTGGAGAAAGGATTAAAATACTTTAGGAAAATGTTGGTAAAAATTGGGGGTTGGTAATTATCTGTTCAATTGTCTGCAAAATTTGCATATTCTGAAAAATTGAAAGAAAGAATTGAAATTGCCTCTGAAAAATTGGAAAAGCGACACATCGGAAAACTTTATTGTTGGCTAATAGTATTAGGTATTCTTTAAAGTGCAAAAAATTTGTAGCTGGGTAGGACCACTCACTTGGGCAACAGGTATGATTTCATGACATGACCATTAAAATACGTATTTTACAGTTTTATGAAGTACCCTTGCTTGAAATATCGATTATTTTCAAGTAAAAATGAAGAGTTTTACATGAAAGAGCATAACAATATAATTTAATTAAAAAACCACAGAGGAATTAATTTATATCAATGGTTAATTAATAAGTCCCAAGTATGGAAAATCGAAAAGAAAATTATATCAAATAACTTCCAAGACCTTAAGTAAAGAATGTGTGAAATTTCATCGATATTGGACAATGGAATCGGGGGTCAGGCATTAATGGGTTAATAGTCGCAAAAATGCCCATTTTACCCAATTTTTCACCTTTTTTGCTCAATAACTGGATTACAAATCCACAAATATGCTGTTTTTTCTTTAGAAACTTTATTTTGTATGAAAACAAAAATTCCGATTCATATTACAGCCATTCTTACACAGAAAATATGAAATTTTTATGCATGGAAACAAAATTTAGAAAATTTTCAATTATTGTAATAGTGGGATTTTCCATAACTAGCGTGTGTTTTATAATATTTCTTCACTTATTGTTATCCTTTCTGGGAAATCTACCTAAAAGTAATAGTGGGATTTTCCATAACTAGCGTGTGTTTTTACTAATTGTTAAAAAATACCTAAAATATTTTCTTAGTAATAGTGGGTTTTTCTCTTATGTGATAAGACTTACAAATACTTTTGGTTATTTATAACTAGTACAATTGTGTCAGAATACTTAATACAGTGCAAGCTCGGTATTCGCGACTACCCATTATCGCGACGGCTTAATTTTTAACATTGCAGGTTTTATAATCGCGACAGTTTAACGAGAAACGGTTCCATTTTCGCGACTTTTATCTGTTTTTTTTTAAATTTGATTACAACGTCTATAACCAAAAAAAAAAGAAAATCCCCGTCTTTTGGTATATTTATCTTTTTGGATGATTTTGAACTTTAATTTTTTCAGTTTATTCGTGTCATTTGTTGTGTAAATACTAAAAAGTGATGATGGTTTAATTATAGCAATGAATCTAACACCCAATTGCACTGCGCTTATTCAACCCTGAGATCAAGACGCTATTAGATTAGATTAGATTATAGTGGCACTATGCACCGCGACCAGAAATTGGTATTTTGTGCTGCCAGCGAATACACCCTATAGGTCCGATGGCGTCACTATTCGATCACCAAAATAACGCACCCTCCTGTCGAAGAGCCTCGGACATTTGCAGAGAACATGCTCAGAGGTCTCGGGTTCCAATTCACAAAACCTGCACGTATCCGTAGAGGATCGTCCCATCTTGTACAATTGATACCTAAGGCCACAGTGTCCTGTGACGCTATCAACTTGGTCAAATTAAATTATAAAAAACAACTGCTCACCCACTTGCTTGGCGAGAAGCGAGCAAATTTGGAGCTCAAACTCAAAAACTTCAATCTCAAAAATGCAGTTCAAATACTAGCTACGCCCTGGGATAAAATATCAGTGTCCAATATCCGAAAATCCTGGAACGCCTTACTCGAATTCGGTAGTGAATGGAGTGAACAGGATGACATGCCCTTAAATATTTTTCAAAATATAATTCAGGAAGAAAAAGAAGATATTGCTACACTTGCAGCTCAAATTGGTACTTAACATCTTTTCACTAACGCTGACATAAACAACTGAATTCAAAAAGAATTTCATGTGGAAAGTAATGAGGAGCAAATGGAATTATCAGATACGGAATCGGAGGATTTATACGATAGTGGTCATGCAGAAAACAAAATTAAAGTGGACAATGCTTTGGAAAATGATAACCCGACAACAGCACTATATGAACTACGTGATTCAGCAGTTATTTTAAAAAATAATTTGCCAAAAAAGCAACTCAAAATCTCCAATTTCTTTAAAAATGTTTAAAATGTAAATATATCAATAAAAACAATTCTAATTTTAAAAATTACACTCAATTTATCAATAAAATTTTGGGTCCTGTTATCGCGACTGTCTGGTTTTTAATTAGTCGCGAAAATCGAGCTTGCACTGTATAATTATGCAAAAGGGAGTTTCCGATCATTAGTATCATGAGTGGATATAACACAGTTACGTAATATACACTTGTCATTGTGTATACATTTGCTGGTGTGAACACATCAGACGGCGTCCCTACGCTATTGTAAAGAGGCAGTTAAAAAAACAGCATATTTGTGGATTTGTAATCCAGTTATTGAGCAAAAAAGGTGAAAAATGGTTAAAAAATGTTAAAAAAATGGCCATTTTTGCGATTTTTAAGGCACTGGATGCACTTTTTTCGGGTAGGCTTGTTCCGCTCTTTTTTCTGCTATGCAATATTTACACTTATAATACTATGTAGGTAAGTAAACCCACTGCAAATGTAGTTAAAAACAAAGGAAATTTCACTTAAAGAAACGACGACTTACATTTCAGTAAATTCAACTAACATTGTCATTTGTTTTTTAATGTTCAAAAATGACTAACAATTGTAGTAAAAATACACCGAATGTTAGTAAAAAATAAACAAACATTTTTTTTTTTTTTTTTAAATAACAAAAAACAACTGTAAAAAGTTAATGTAAAGTCATAAAATAGTCATTTGATGTGATTTGTTTTTTTAAATGAACTACAAGGTTATTAAAAAGTTTTATTTGTTCTACAAATGACTGACATTTACATTAAAAATAAAGAAACTGTATTACAACCCAAACAACTACATATTTTTAAAGCAGAAGTTCCTTGAGTGTACAACTTTGCTTCAGACACAAAAGAGATATTCCGTACGGTATACCGAGATATAACCGGGTTAAAATATAGAAAAAGTGCTAAAAATCCGCCTTGAGCCAAAAAATTCGAATGGCCATTAAATTATTACTGTAGCCAACTTGACAAAACGAATGATGCAGAAGTTCTTACTTTTGGGGCTACTTTCACATGCAATTCTCAAAATTAAGTACCAAAATCATGTGTTGTACTGTGCAATCAAATGAATTGAATAAATATATCAAATTAAGTCATTGAGATAGGTAAATAAAAAATAAATGTGTTGAATTCTATGAAAATGTTGTCTATTGAAAGATACAATGTTTAGAACTTAATAAATCATATTCAAAGAGTCAGCGTTTAAACTAAAAGTTAAAAAATCATAATTTAAACTTAATATAAATAAAAAATAAACAAGATTTGAACTGAAATTTGTTTAATTAACATTTAAAAATTTGCACTTTTCCTTTAGTTCATTAAGAGCATCTCGAATTTTGTTCATTAAAAGAACCACTATTACAGTAATATATAGTTCATTAAATGAATCACGGTTTTAGTTCACTAAAGGAACCACAACTGCATTAAAATTTGTTTCATTAAAAGAACCATGATTGTATAAATATTCAGTTCATTAAAATAACACAATAGCATTAAAATTTGGTTCATTAAAACAAACATTTTACATTAAAATTTAGTTCACTAAATTAACCACTATTACATTAACATTTAGTTCATTAAAAGAACCACAATTTTATTAAAATTTGGTTCATTAGAACCATGATTGCATTAAAATTTAGTTCATTAAAAGAAACACGATTGAAATAAAATTTATTTCACATTAAAAGAACCACGATTACATTTAAAATCAGTTGAAAATAAGTTCTTTAAAAACTCACTAGAAAATTATTTGATTGAAAAAACTCTTGGAAAATAGTTCAGTACAAAAGAACTTCAAAATTATGTCATTTAAAAACATTTATAAATTAGTTCATAAAAAAATTTTTAGAATTTGTTCATTAAAACATGAAAAACAGTTCCATAAAGATCACATAAAAATTGGTGTAATTTTAAAATAGGGTCATCAAATTTACTTGAAAATTAGTTTAATTTAAAAGTTAGTACATTAAATTTACTTGAAAATTAGATCATTAGGAGTACTTAAAAACTACTGAAAAGTGGTTCATTGAATTTACTTCAAAATTAGTTTATTAAATTTACTTCAAAATTAGTTAATTAAGTCTACTTTAAAACTAGTTCACTAAATTAAGTTCAAAATTAGTTGATTAAATTTACTTCAAAATTGGTTGATTGAAGTTACTTCAAAATTAGTTCATTAAATTTACTTTATAATTTGTTCATTAAATTTACTTCAAAATTAGTTCATCAAATTTACTTCAAACCAACTAAATTAAATTTACTTCAAAATTAGCTGATTAAATTTACTTCAAAATTAGTTCATCAAATTGACTTCAAAATCACTTGATTAAATTTACTAATTTTGAAGTAAATATAATCAATTGATTTAATTAGTTGATTAAATAAATTTAAAATTCAAACAACACATTTAGTTTAAAAATTAGTTCACTTAATAAGAAGTTCACTAAATTTACTTTAAAATTAGTTGATTAAATTTACTTCAGAATTGGTTTATTAAAAAACCACGTATAGTTTAGAAATTAGTTCATTAAAAATCCATATTTAGTTTAAAAATTAGTTCACTAAATTTACTTTAAAATTAGTTGATTAAATTTACTTCAGAATTAGTTCATAAAAAAACCACGTTTAGTTGGAAAATTAGTTCAATAAAAACCAAGTTTAGTTTAAGTTCCTTTAAAATTAGTCAAATAAAAAAACACGCTCAAATTAAAAATTAGTTCATTAAAAATCCACTTTTAATTTGAAAATTAGTTCAAATAAAAAACCACGCTTAAATTAAAAATTAGTTCATTAAAAAATCACGCTTAAATTAAAAATTAGTTCATTAAAAAATCCACTTTTAATTTTAAAATTAGTTCATTAATAAACGGTAAATAAAATACGTTTAGTTTTAAATTTGTTCATTAAACAACCACGTTTAATTTGAAAATTAGTACCATTTAACAACCACGTTTAATTTTAAAATTAGTTCATTAAAAAGACATGTTAAAATTAAAAATTAGTTCATTGAAAAGCGCGCTTAATTTAAAAATTAGTTCATTGAAAAAAATTCTATCAATAATCAATCACGTTTAATTTGAAAATTAGTACATTAAAGAAATTAGTTCAATAAAGAAACCACTTTTAAATTAGTTCATTTAAAACACATTTAAATTTAAAAATTAGTTTAGTTAGAGTCTCTTCCTGTGAGCCATTTCCTACAAAAAGTGTTTACGAATTTCAAAATTATTTCTAAACATTTCCATTTACAATAGAATACGACTACGAAATTTTATATTGTAAAACAATAAACAGTTTTACTTCACTTTAGTTCCATTAAATTTAGCTTATCCTTCTAAAATCTTGATTATTGCTGTTAAAACTATTTTCCAACTATTTTGTTAAGGATTTTTTTTTTTTTTTTGTTTTAACAAAAACTAATTTAAATTCTCTAACCATAATTTAACCATGAATCCGTTTAAATACGAATTTATACAAAGCACAAAAAATGTCCCAACTATGTTGAAATAATCCAATATGGTTTCTGTAAATGTCTGAGGCTAAAAAATTCAATTTTATGGCGTCACACGTATAAATGGAGGCAGACAGTTACAGTTATATAGAACTAACCAAATATAAGAAGAAGTAGAGATAAAAAAGATTTCTACGCACAATGTGAATTCTAAAAGTACTCCTTACTCATTGCTATTCATTAAGGTTATACAAATTGTCGCGTCCAAGTGGCGCCAAATGAAATTGTGCTTTTTATTCTATTTGTCCTGAAACTTAGCAAGTGACAATTGGTGTGGGTGAGTGTGTGTGTGTATATGTATATGTGAGACATGAATAGAGGATGACTTTTGTGCGTTATAAAGCTATTTGCAATTTTGACTTACAGACTACATGTTGAGTTAATAACTGAGACAAACATGAGGTCGTTTCTGTCTTTTTCCTTGTTTTTTCTACTCCACAGAAAATGAAAAAGAAAAATTGTTCAAACAAAATAGCAACAGGAAGCTACAACAGCAGGCTTTAAGACAAATCAAAGCCTAACAAAAGACTAACGTTCTTGTACGTCATCCTTTTTCAAATGTTTGCACGCATATGAATACTAAAAAATGATGATGACTGACAATTATTGAAGCTATAGCATTGTTTTAAGTTCATCGTTCCCTATTTTGTTGTTGTGGCATACAATTAAAGGAATTTTATGATGATGCACTCTGGCATATAGACTCTCAGATAACAAAAACAGCCCAGTACGAAAATTTTACAATAAATTTAATGGAAATTTTAATCTTACTGTGACGAAGTCAAATCTGATAAGAAACGATCTTGGCAGTGTGCCAATTTTCTATTCGAATCATGAATGGCTTAAAACTACATCAAAATAGGCAACATTTTTTGCATTAAAGTTTTGTTCATTTAAAGATCCCTTTTTAATTAGTTCAATAAAATATCAATATTTATTTAGTTCATTAAAAGAGCCAAGATATCATTAAAGTTTAGTTCATTAAAAAAAACATGGTTAAATTAAATGTTGGTTCATAAAAGAACCCCGACTGCATTAGAATTGAGTTCATTTAAACCCAGTTTAATAAAAATTTTCTAATTAAGTTCATGTTAATTTGGTGATAATCACTTGTATTAAACTTTAGTTCGTCATAATTAAGTTCATAAAAAATTAAAAATTTATTTCAAGTTCATTGAAATTTAGCGCATTAAAATAGAGTTTAAGTTTAGTTCATTAAAACTTAGTTCATTAAATAATAACGATTTGCTTAAAATTTAGTTCATTAAAAGAACCACGTTCGCATTATAAGTTATTAATTAAAATATCCATTATTGCGATAAAGTTTAAATCATTAATAAAAGACGATTAATTAAATATTAGTTTATTAAAAAATCACATTAAAATTGAAAATTCGTTTATTGCAAAACTATGTTAAAATTTAATATTTAAAATTAGTTCCTAAAAATGCGTGTTAAAATTTAAAATTAATTCATTAAAAAAAACGTTAAAATTGAAATTATTTCATTAAAAAAATTAGAATTTAGTTCATTAAAAAAATTTAAATTTAGTACATTAAAATAAATTAATATTTAGTTCGTTAAAAGGACAACGATTGCATTAGCATTATTTTTATTAAAAAATAATATTTAGTTCATAAAAAAAACAACGATTGCAATAATATTTAGTTCATTAAAATGTTGTTGGAATAATATTTAGTTCATAAAAAGAATTACGATTGCGTTAAAATTTAGTTACAATAATATTTAGTTCATAAAAAGAACCACGATTGCATAAAAATGTTGTTGTAATAATATTTAGTTCATAAAAGGAACTACGATTGCATTAAAATGTAGTTACAATAATATTTAGTTCATAAAAAGAATTACGATTGCAATAATATATAGTTCATAAAAAGAATTACGATTGCAATAATATATAGTTCATAAAAAGAACCACGATTGCAATAATATATAGTTCATAAGAAGAACCACGTTTTATTAAAATTTAGTTCATTAAAAGCTCTACGATAGCATTAAAATTTAGCTATTTAAAAGAACCACGATTGCATTAAAATTTAGCTAATTTAAAGAACCACGATTGCACTAAAATTTAGCTAATTAAGAAAATTGCATTAAAATTGTGTGTTTTAAATAACCACGATTGCATTAACATTTAGTTCATTAAACAACCCACGATTGCATTAAAATTTAGTTCATTAATTTCGTTTATTAAAATTTCGTTCATTAATTTCGTTTATTAAAATTTACTTCATTACAAGATACACTATCGCATTAAAATTTAGATCATCAAAAGTGTCACGATTGCACGAAAGTTTTGTTCTTTAAATGAATGAGGATGCATTAATATTTAGTTCATTAAAAAAATCACGAATGCATTAAAATTTAGTTCTATAAAAGAACTAGGTTCGCATTAAAATATAGTTCATTAGAAGAAACACGATTGAATTAAATTTTACACCATCAAAAGTACCAAGATTGCACTAAAATTTAGTTCGCATTAAAATTTATTTTATTAACGGAATCACGATTACATTAAAATTCAGTCCTTAAAAGAACAAGGTTCGCATTAAAATTTAGTTTATTAAAAGATAGATCATTAAAATTGTCTCTATTGCATTAAAATTAAGTTCTTTAAAAAAACTAGGTTCGTATTAAAATACAGTTCATTAGAAGAATCACGATTACATTACAATTTAGTTTTTAAAAATGCCACGATAGCATTGAAATTTAGATTATTTAAAAATCCTCGTTCGCATTAAAATTTGTTTTATTAAAATAACGATTGCATTAAAATTTAATTATTTAAAACAACAACGATTGCATCAACATTTAGTTCCTTAATCGAACTATGATAGCATTAAAATTTAGTTCAATAAAAGATCATCGGTCGGATCAACATTTTTTTTTATTAAAAGACGTCGTTCACATTAAAATTAAGTTCACGAACAAAAAACAAACACGATTGCATTGAAATTTAGTTCAGTAATATAACCATGATTGCAAAAACGATATGTAATATTAAGAATTCTAGTTGGGCGCCATTCTTGTTGTTCGTGTTATACAGGACTAAAAACTTGTTCAAAATAGAAATATAATATTTTTATCTGAAACCCTAAATCTTCGTTCAGCTTCTTTTCGACATTTGTATTACTAAAGATCCACGTTAGGCGACATATTTATTACTCGAGTGTTAAGAATATGCTCTGAACAGGAATAAAATTATACCAGTTTAGATCATATGTCTTGAAACAGTTATCAATCATTGGGCAAAACACTCAGTGAAAAGTACAGACATAACGCTGTGCGCTATTAGTTTTTTTTTAATATGTATTATATTTATCCGAAAAAGTTTGACACTATTTTCCTATTGGGATTTTTTATTCAACTACAAGTTAAATTGACTGAAATTCTAAATTTACCATTACAACGTACTCGTTCATGTATACATTGTATGACTTCTAAATAACGTGCAACAATTTGAAGCAAATTTTCAAAATCATTTCCTCTTTCAATGTTTTTCAACTACAACAGCATCCTGTGTTTGATCCTTTAGGCAAAAATTACAACAAATAAATGATAGTTATTATTTTCGCATACATACACACATACTCCCCAAAAAACAGGAAAGGAGTGATGATGACTATGTTGACTTTAGTCATGCTGCAGTAGCAGCACATGATGACTATGATGATGATGCTGCTGATGAAACTATAGTATTTTAAGTTTTCCTTTTATGCCATATTAAAATAAAGAGAAGAAATGACGTTGAACTTATAAAAATCTAAAATGTAATTCAAGTTGGTCTATAGAATAAAGGAAAGTGTTTATATATATATAAAAAAGGAGACTATAGCTTTTCTTCTTTACATTTTCTTCATGATGATGATGATGTTGGTGATGGTTTGTCATAAAATAAGAGCTGAAAAGTATGTAAGAAAATATCTACAGCTATGACTAACATATCGCAAACATCTATGTCTACATACACTGACATGTTTAATGCAACAAAAAAATTTACAAAAAAAAAAACGACGAGGACGACATGAAATGCTATGACAATGACTTTTTGTAATACACTCACTCATGATACTTGTTCCTTACATCTATGGAGCAGTACCAACAATAACATTGATAATAATGGAGCTGGCGTACGAAAAGATGACGACAACAATTATAAACTGTAGTTTTAACTGCAATTTTGAGCGATGATATTAAGGATTACAAAAAATTGTTGTTTTTGTGAAAAAAACTATAGTTTTAGTAAAATATTTTAGTTTGTTGTGAAAATCGGTAAAAACAAAAAACGTTAAAGGCTAAAATTTATAATTAGTTCATTAAAGAACTACGATTGTATCAAAATTTGGTTCATTAAAAGAACTACGATTGTATAAAAATTTGGTTCATTAAAAGAACTACGATTGTATCAAAATTCGGTTCATTAAAAGAACTACGATTGTATCAAAATTTGGTTCATTAAGAGAACTACGATTGTATGAATTCATTAAAAGAACTACGATTGTATCGGTTCATTAAAAGAACTACTATTGTATCAATTCATTAAAAGAACTGCAATTGTATCAAACTTTAGTTCATTAAAAGAAACACGATTGTATCAAAGTTTAGTTCATTTAAAGAAATACGATTGTATCAAAATTTAGTTCATTACAAACATATGATTTTATCAAAATTTCGTTCATTATTAAAACTACGAGTGCATTAAAAATTTAGTTCATTAAAAAACCACGACTGTATTAGAATTGAATACACTTAAAGATCCAGGATTGCATTAAAACTAAGTTCATTAAAAGAATCACGATTGCTTAAAAAATTTTGTTAATTAAAATAATTACGTTTGCATTTAAAGTTAGTTTCTCTTAAAAATCACAAATGCAATACGAACGCAATAAACTGTAGTTTTTGAGATAAGACTGCGTTTTAGTGAAAAGGCGTAAAAATGTGAAGTTAGTTCATTAAAAGAACTAGCATTGCATTAAAAAGTAGTTCATTGCATTAAAATGTAGTTCAATGATTAAAATGTAGTTCAATGATTAAAGACCAATGATTAAGTTGATTAAAAGAACCACGATTACAATAAAACTCAGTTTATTAGCCGAGCCACGATTGCTTAAAAATTTAGTTCGTTGGAAGAACCAACATTGCAGTAAAATTTAGTGCATTAAAAAATGAACGATTACATTTAAATTTTATTTATTAAAAGAACTACGATAGTTTTAAAATTTAGTTTATTAAAATCACGAAGCTTGCATTAAAATTTAGTTCACATAAAAATGTACGATTGCACTAAAATTTAGTTTATTGAAAGAACCAGTGTTAAAATTTTAAATTAGTTTATTAAAAGAACTGCGATTGCATTAAAACGTAGCTCATTTAAAAATCAATGATTAAGTAGATTAAAAGAACAACGACTACAATAATTGCTTTAAAATTTAGTTTGTTGGAAAAAACCAAAATTGCAGTAAAATTTAGTTTATTAAAAAACCAACGATTAAATATAATTTTTATTTATTAAAAGAACTACGATGGTTTAAAATTTATTGTTTTAAAATTACGAGGATTGTATTAAAATTTAGTTCACATAAAAATCTACAATTGCATTAAAATTTAGTTTTAGAAAGAACAACGATTGCACTAAAACTTAGTTTATTAAAAGAACCACAAATGTATTAAAATTAATTTCACATCTCCAAAAATTAGATAAAATGACAAAATCTAAATCAAAAATCTCGAAATTTAAAACAAAAAACAAAATGAAAAAATCGTTAAAGAAAATAAATTTCAAAACGCCAAAAGTTGAATAAATCAGTTAAAAAATAAGTCAGTTAACAAAACGACAAAATCGGAACAAAAATCGCATAACTCGAAATGAATTTGGTGTATACAAAACATTTCCAGTTTTTATAACCGATATTTAAAATCACCAAAATTAAAAAAAATCGACAAAAAAATTGATTGATTAATTGATTGATTGATTGAAAAAATCGCCAAAAAAAAACAAACAAAGGCAAAATATACAACCAAATGACAGACTTGAAAAAAATCGTCTAAAATAAAAAAACAAAAATCGCTAAAATTATAAACAAAAATCACCAAAATTGAAAACAATTTAAAAACTAAAAAAAATCACCAAAATTTGTTTCAAGATATGGATTTTTATGGAATTTTTTCAATTTTCGCATTTTTTTCGAAGTTGGCGAGTTTTTCAAATTTTTGCGATTTTTGAAAGTGTAGATTTTTTTTCAATTTTGACGAATATTTTCAAATTTTAGTGATTTTTTCTAATTTTAGCGATTTTTTATGAATTCTAGCATTATTTTGATTACAAACTTTTATTTTTTAATTTTTTTTTGTGAATTTTTATATAAATCAAAGGTTTTATGTGAAACCCGTGGAAAATTCACTTCCAACCACTGTTCGCTGGCATTATTTAAAGATATATGTTTACTTAGATTGTTTAAGCCATGATATCAATGATGAATCGTTGCAATCCATTTGTAATGTTCTATTTTCCAGTACATATTATGTCTGGCACTATAAAGTTTTAGTTGTTCTGTGTGTGTTGTACATACTTTATCCGCCATTTGAATTTTTTTTTTTTTTTTCATTGTAACTACTCAAAGTAAAATGATGAATATAGCAATTTGTAATAATGTTCAGATTTTATGTTTAGATAAGATATATTCTATAGTTTTTTTATACTTTCGCACAAAGAAAGAACACGAGAAGGATTTGTAAGAGGATTTTAGTTGAAAACACAAAAGTTAAATTATGAAAATTTTCTTATTTAATTAGTAGTGATGGAAAATAAATCAGGTTAAACAGGAATTGGGACTTAAGAATAATAAATTTTTTAATAGGACTAAAAAAATCTGGACAAAAATTATCATCTAATGCTGTGTATTTAATGTTTTTAGGTCTCAGATTGGGCGCCATGTTTGTTATGTGCTTTTAGATATTGTTTGAGTATATCAAACATGAAATAATTCTTATTTAAAAGTTTAATAGAGTTAAGAATTTTAATTTTTAAATTGTTATTTACAAATTTTTATCGATTACAAAGAAAATATAGTTTTCTTCCCTAAAACCGATAACAACTTAAACTTTAGTCTAAACTTATTATTAAATTGACATAAAACGTAATTACATCATACTTTAGCCATGCTGTTTTCTCTCCTTTCAATTTTCCCCTTAGATAACCTAAAAGTGTTCTCTTGAATTTTTAAAGTAGGTACTGTTAAAATATCTAATTGAATTTCAATTCCACTTGTTATTAAAAGAAGAATAAAAAGAACTGCAACCACTCTAATTTTCAATGTTTTTAATGAGTGCCACTTTATGAAATACCTCAACGAACAATATGTTTTTGAAAATGGTCATGGCGTTGGTGTATGTGTATGTGTTGGCAATGGCAATGTTCATTGAAAGTTAAAGCACTTTTCAACACGGGAGAATTTTCACAATATATTGAAGCATTTCTAAGTAACAAAAGCATATTAATGCTTTTGAAGGTAACTTTGAATTGTGGTTAGGACTTAAAACTTGATCCAACTGGTAGAAAATGAAGGCAAATCTAGAAACTATGTACAAAAGAAAAAATAATTGCACTACAAGTACCTAGTTTACAAATTGTAAATAGTTTTGAGTTGAAAGAAAAAAAGATTACCAACTTCAGGAAAAAATTTATTAAATAATTTTGCTATATTTAACCGGATTTTTTTTTTTTTTTTTTTTGGAGATTCTAAAATTGTAGACTCTTGAAAAGATAAGTAACGAATTAGTTTTGTAACTAACTACCGTCATTTAAAAAACAACTACAATTTTTAAAAAAACCGATAAAAACCATTACTCATTTATAAAATCAACTAAATATGTATAATTTATAAAAACTACTAACTTTTATAAAATCTGTATTACTTCGCTGTAACATATTTACTATATATTTCTGGACTATAACCTGCTTCAATCCTTACCGTTGGTTACCTTTTTCTACCTTTAGATTTACAATTTGAATGAAAAAACTTTCCTTAAGTGTTGTTCTTGATTTTATGCATAACAAAGATTCATTGTTACCATTAAGAACCAAATAGTGGATTGCAAAAATTAACAAGGTATTGTTTCTTAACTTATGCTCAAAAAATAAAAGAAAATTTAATGAGAGTAGTAATTTTTTCTATTGGGAAAAATTTAGGCACCTTTACGAACGAACTTCATTATAATAACAAGTATAACAAGTACTAAAACTACAATATTTTTTTTTTTTTTTTTTTGTAATTTAACCAATACTCAGGGGATGCCCCCACTCATGCAGTGCATTGTATTAATCAGGAAAATAGTGTATGGGAAGGAGGAAAGAGGGAGTAGTGTTTGTGGATATTTGATTTAATTTTTTTTAAATTGTAAGTAACAGGTAAGACTTCTGCGGGAAGTTTGTTCCACATACGAATTGTTCGACTAAGAAACGAATTTTCTCTGTAATGCGTTGTGCGAAACACAGGACAATCAACTACAAACGGATGTGCTCTACTAGATAAGCGAGTACTACGAATAAAAACTCGGGCTCGAGGAATAAGTTCACTTATCTCATATGAGCACCTCCCATGGTAATATCGATAGAAAACCCACATTCCGACGATGCTGCAATGAATCAATAGAGTTGGATACACTACTGTCATTGATATGCTTGGTTTAGAACTACAACTACTAATCCTTTTGCAATTCCCGTTGCAACATTTATGGATTAGAGAAGTCAAATTGATTTCATACTGCACATATGGTCTGAAATCATGAATAAAAAAACTCATTGTCAAATCAATTACTAACATCTATTTTTTTACGGAAACTTTTAAATTAAGTATGAATTTTAAAAATGTTAATATGATATGATATGAATGATAGCTTAAATCAAAGTACATGTATTTTTGTTGGTGATACAAATGTTGACTTTTTAGGGAATCCTTTGGCTCATGATTTAACTGATGTTCTTCATAGTTATGATTTTAGGAATTGTCATACTCTTGTAACCCGACCTAGCAGTGGAACGTCAATTGATAACGTATTTAGTAACGTACATACTAGCTTTCATATTGATTCGATTGAGTGCAATCTGACTGACCATAACCTGATTAATATTAGGTTATCATTAAAAGCACAGGATTTTACCGAAATCGTTCGTTTAAATTGCAATTACGAATTGGTTAAAGGAAACCTTGATCGTAATTTATCAGCGTCAAGTTTAACTGGGAATCCTAATATTGACACTGATTTTTTAATAAACTGTTTAACAAATGCTATTTCAAGTTCAACAGTGGTTACTAAAAAGAAAATACCCTTAAAGTACGAAATAACGCCTTGGATTAACGGAAATTTACAAGCTCTTATCGAGTACAAAAATAATCTTCTGAAAATAAGAAGAAAAAATCGAAATAAAAGTAATATTGAATTTTGCATAAAGAGAATTAGTAAAACGATAAAAATATCCATTAAAAAATACATGATTAACTATTATCATGATAATTTGTGCAAAATACAAGAAGAACCCAGAAAGTGTTGGCAGTTTTTGAATCGAACTTTGGGAAAAAGCTCAAAATCAAAAATAAACTTAAGCAACGATGTAGGTGAAGTTATTGAAAAAGATGATGATAAAGCAGATGTTTTTAACCAATATTTTTTTGACTCTGTTAAAACTTAAAGGCGCAAATTGAATGTGGTTTAAACGATGATTGTGACAATCTTCGATGTTTAAGGTGTACTCGCAAACATTTTTACTGTACTAATACTACTGAAAATGAGATTTATAATTTAATTTCACAATTGGAGCTTAATAAAAGTCCTGGAAGTGATGGTTTGACATCAAAATGTATTTTTGAATGTAAAGACATAGTAGCGACATTATTAGCTAAAATTTTCAACTCTACAATTTCATGTTCATTTTATCCTGATATATTAAAGGTCCATAAAATTATACCGATTCCTAAAGAAATACATTCGAATACAGTTGATAAATTCAGACCTGTAGCGGTTTTATCTGTTATAGACAAAATTTTTGAAAAAATTGTACATTTGCAACTATCAACGTTTCTGGAGGAGGAGAATTTAATATATCCAAATCAATATGGTTTTAGGAAAGGATGTGGTACTGATGAGGCTGTAATAAATGTGGTGAATTATGTCTGTGATGGGTTAGATAAAGGTTTCTCTACTATTGGAGGTATATTTTACGATTTTACAAAAGCGTTTGACTTGGTAGATCACTCAATAATGGTAAAAAAACTTAAATTTTATGGTGTAAGAGGTAAAGAATTAGCACTTTTTAAAAGCTATTTAGACAGCCGAAAGCAATACGTTCAGATAAACGACAGTAAAAGTGCAATTCGTAATGTGGAGTGTGGAGTCCCTCAGGGGAGTGTCTTAGGCCCCCTTTTATTTAATATATATCTTAATGATATCAATAACCTCGGACTTACTGGGAAAATTTTTATATATGCCGATGATTTGTGTATTCTTTATCCGTATAAGGAAGAGTTACTGTTTAAAATATTTGCTGAACGTGATGCGGCTTTAATTTCAGAGTTTGCCAGATTAAATAAATTGGTATTAAATCCCAACAAGACCAAACTCTTAAGATTTAGACCTCAACCAAATCGAAATCGAAACAGGAGTACAATTTTTGTGGATGGAAATGAAATTGTAGAAGTTGACTCCATAAAGTATTTGGGAGTTATTCTTCAAAATAATTTGTCATGGCACCAACATATTCAACATGTGCGTTCTAAAACATCATCTGCGCTTGGAATCTTATGTAAACTTAGATACAAACTGGATGAGAAAACTAAATATATAATTTTCCAAGCTTTAGTTCAGAGTCATCTCAACTATCTAACGCTTATTTATGGCTATAGAGGAAATTCTGATCTAAAATCATTACAAATCATTCAAAATAAATCATTAAAAGCTGTTTTTAATCTCCCACATTTGTTTCCCACAGTATCACTATATAAGGATGTTGCTCAAAAAGTTTTACCAATATATGGACTGTTTAAATTACAGTTGTTGCTTTACATTTATAAAGTCGTGCATAACGTTGGTCATCATACAATCAGCTTTATAACGAATCAAAATGCTTTTAATACAAGGAACAATTCTAACCTAAGAACTGCTAGATGTAGGCTAGAAGTGACCAAGCAAAGAATAGAATATATCGGTAGTATGGAATACAATAATTTACCTCAACGTTTAAAAGATTGTGTATCAATTTCTTCATTTAAAAATAGACTAAAAGAATATTTACTACAAAATATTGAAATGCTTTTGATATAAATAATAACATTATATAAAACTTTGTTTTTTTTTGTTTCTTTTTCTCATATGTATAATAATATATGTATAATTTTATAAACATATCTATACTTTTTTTTTTTTTTATTATAAATTTTACTATAAAATTAGTTAAATGGATCTCATTGCCAACTTTGTCTCAACAATGCCCTAGAGTCGCTGAGGCTCTATTATTTTAAGAATTAAATTTTGTAAAAATGAATTTAAATAAATAAAAAAAAAAAAAAAAAAAAATCTAGTTAAGACAAAAGCTAAAGTATTGTTATTTATAAGTCAACATTTCGCGAAAAAAAATTTGACGATACAAATTTCGAGTAAAAAATAAAGTGCGGAAAAAAATTTCGACAACAAAAAATTTTCGAAAAAAATTTGTTAAAAAAAAGTTCGCGGAAAGAAAAATTCGGTGGAAAATTGTTTAAATTAAATATACTTAGAATATTATGTACGTAAAGACCACTGCAAATGTAGTTAAAAACAATTGAAATTTCACTTGAAGAAAGAACGACTTACATTTCAGTAAATTCAACTAATATTGCCATTTGTTTTTGACTGTTCAAAAAATTAACCACAATTATAGTAAAAATTAACCACAGTAAAAAATAAACGAACATTTATGTGTTTTATTTTTTAAATAACAAAAAATACTAAATAAAATTAATGTAAAATTATAATACAGTAATTTTTGGTGGTTTGTTTTTTCAAATGAACGGCAACTGCAGTCCAACCTGAAAGTTCTTTTACAAATAACTATTTTTTCACTTAAAAATAAAGACAATGTATTACAACTCAAACAACTACAAATATTCACAGCAGAAGTTCCCTGAGTGTATGATTCTTATAAAAGTAAATATGGGACTAGTCAAAATAAACTTTTTTTTACAGTTTTATTAGTTTTTGGTTTTTATATACATCTGGCTCAAGTAATATTTCAGTTTTATTAGTTTATTGCTTTTATATACATCGAGATTATTTTTTTTGTTATTTTTTATTTATAATAGGCTTTCAAAATACAAACATATTAGCTAGGTTGATACTAGTATTTCGATCTGGCTAAATATCTCACCAGAACCCGAAGTTTAAGAAAAGCTAGAGCCTCTAGCTCAAACACGTGGCTAGCGTATTTTCCTAACAAGCATCATGACTTTACTAAAGTTTGAAGACCAAAAATGTTTTATTTATATAAAAAAAATTTAGTTTTTACTCTGGCTCAAGTAATATTTATATACATCGAGATTATTTTTATGTTATTTTTAATTTCTTACTTGTTTGTGTAAAAAAAAATAACGAGAAAAAAATACAAAAAATTACAATTTGATATTAACCCTTAACTATAGATAAAATATCTATAAACTAATTATGACTTGTTTACATGTAATTTATTTGAACTATAAAAGAATTTTATTCTTATTGTTCTAACAATGAAAATCTTAAATAAATAAAATAAATAAAAATTTCGTGAAAAAATTTTGCGAAAAACATTTAGGAAAAAGTTCACGAAAACAAAATTTTGAGAAAAACTAAATTTGCAAAATAAGAAGAAACATTATTGAATTAAAAGGCAAAGCAAACTTAAACTAATTTCAAATATATTTAATTTAATGATGTTTCTGCTTAATTTTTAATTTTTTCGGTGTGTATAGAGTTTTAAAGCATTTTATCACCACCTTCTAACAAATAAAAGCACTTAAACCAGCTGTGACGAGTTTTGAATAACCTGCATCCAATTCGTGAAAAATATTAGCGGAAAAAATGTTTTGAAAAAAACGATATATTTTTTAACGACATAATTTAGATTACCGTAAATTCAAATTTCGTGGCCCATAACCATTAAGATAAAAGAATTCAGTAAAAAAAATTTGGGGAAAAAATTCGCCGAAAAATATTTCTTCGCAAATATTAATATATTTTTTAGAGCAACAATTTAAATTTTTGTAAATAAAACAAGTAGATGCATTAAAGTCGTCTCTGCGAATTTTGTACACCCGCACCCATCCATTGAGATGAAAAATTTTAATTGGAAATACAAATTTTGTGAATAACAAAATTTCGGTAAAAAAAATTTGACAAAAAAAAAAAAGATTTCAAAAATAAATAAATATTTTTATTGGAAACGTATTCCAGTAAAAACATTAAGCGAAACAAATTTGGTAAAAAAGCGGGAAAAATTTTACGGAAATAAATTTCGCGGAAAAAATATTTCACTTAAAAAATATTTGCAAAAAAAAATATTAAGTGGCTTTTTTAATCAATACGTATATTTTTAAGCGTTTTTTTTAATGATAAATTGTCAGTACTTATACAAAGACGTCTTATTTTAAATAATTACACCGCGTTACAAAACGAGTTTTTGTTCTGTCCTATGAACCAAATATACTTTTTGGAAATGTGGAAATGTCTATTTCACGTCAAATTTTTTAAAAAAATAGATTTTCATCAATTCTCAGATTTTCCTGAATTTTTGTTATCGGTTTTTTTTGTAACGGTTTCAGTTCGTTAAAAAAACCGAATTTTTTTATTAATTTTGTTATATTAAAATTAAAAATTGTTACATTAAAAATTTCAATGCTTTTAAAGAAACTTAGGCCTTTATTTTTGCGTTTGTAAGCATTTGTGTCAGTATCGCGACAAATAGACCAACAGTATTCTCCAATCATATGCGTAATGTCTTGTCCTTTATAGCGCTTCTCAATAGCCGCAATGTCCTGATGGAACCTTTCGCCATGCTCATCGCTACAAGCTCCTAAATCCTCAGGGAAAAAATCTAAATGATTGTGAAGGAAATGGATCTTTAGCGACATTAACATGCCCATTTCGCCATATGCCGAAATCATTTCTGCGACAATATTTTTATAATTGGCAGCTCGTTTGTTGCCAAGAAACTGCTCAATAACGGCAACTGTGCCTCTCCATGCACGTTGTTCGATAGCATTCAATTTTGATGAAAATTCATAACTTGCAACTATTTTTTTTATCTGCGGACCATTGAAAACACCTTAAATCATACACATCATTAAAAAAAATAAAGTTACTGAATGACAACAGAACTTAAAACAATTGTGCAAATCAATGTTTCATCTGTCATACCAGTTGTAAGTGTTGTAAAAGTCATAAACAGTTTAGTGTTAGAAAGTTACTATTGATAAACTACAAATATATGGAGTAGGATGGGTCGAAAAACAAATTTTTTTTTTCGGAACGCTTTAGTAGTTTAAAACTTTGGAGTCCCTTCAAGTTATGCTGAAAAAAGTAAAAAAAAAAAAATTTTCAAAAAAAAAAAATTCAGGAAAATCTGATTTTTTAAAAAATTTGACGTGATATAGACATTTCCACGAGTCTGCCTGTAAAAATTCAGCTCGATTGGATCACGGAAAAAGGGTTAAAAATCGATCCAAAGTCTTTCACACAGGCGGACAGACGGACACTACGAGCTTTATACTTTATACATAAAAAAAAAATCTGCCGTGTACATCAAAATCGCCGATACACGTGTATTTTTATTTTTTTCTCCCCTTTCCGAAAAAGTATATTTGGTTCATAGGACAGAATGTGTGTAACGCGGTGTTATGAAGCATTAACGTCGGTTGTGCCGAATAATTTTATTTATAAAAAAATTAAATAAAAAGAAAATTTAGCGAAAAAAATTTCATTAGATAAAAAATAAAATTTTTTCGAAACAAATTCATAAAATAATTGGCGAAAAAAATTTCTCGGAAAAAGTTTGCTGCGTGAAAATTTTTTACAAAATTTCATTTAGATAAAAAAATAAATTGTTTCTCGCGAAACAAATTCATAGAAATAATTAGCGAAAAAAATTTCACGAAAACACTTAGCTTAGGAAAACATTTTTCAAAAAAAATTTCCATTAAGATGAAAATGCATTCTGTGGAAACAAATTCAAGGACCAAAATTATTCGCAAATAAAATTAAACAAAAGGGATAAAAGTTTGTCGAAACAAATTAACAAAATTCGCAGAATAAAATTAAAAAAAAAAAAAATAACAAAACTTATTTAATTAAGGTGAATAAAATATTTTTGAAAACAAATTTAAAAGAAAAAATTCATTGAGATGAAAAAATATTTTTTTTAAACAAATTTAAGAAATAAACATTTTTGGAAAAAAGTTTTAAAAAAAAATTTGGCGATAAAAATTTTGAAAAAAATAATTTTTAGGGAAACTTTTTTGGTAACAAATACAAATACAATATAAAAAGTGTTAAGGAAAAAAGGTTCCCGTAAAAATCCATTAATCTAAAATAAAAATTTTTTGTAAATAAATTTTAGTTAAAAAAAATCGGGAAAAGAACTTTGCAAAAAAATGTTGGAGGAAAATTTTTGTTTCAATCGATATATTTTTTAGCGTTGTTTTAAATATTATATTGTCATCACTTATGAATTGACGTCATAATTTAAACTTTAATTTTGTGAACGCCTCTATCAATTTTGATGAAAATAAATTTTTTAAAGCAAATTCAATGAAAAACAATTTCGTAAAAAAAATTGGAATAAAAAACTTCGAGAAAAAAATATATTTGGCGACAAATTAAAGGAAAAAAATTTTGAACAAAAAATTTTAAGAAAAACAAATTGAAGGAACAAAAATTAAACAAAAAAGAGTTTTGGAGAAAAAAAGAAAAAAAAAACTCAAAAACCAACATTTGCGGAAAAATTTGGAGATAAAAATAGTTTGCGTTTTAGAAAGCGATTAATTTTTTGTAGCGTTTTTGACACAATTATGTCATAATTTAAGCAAATTTTTTAATATACAAAAAATTTACCGCACATTTTTACAACTAACTTTTAAATCTATTATCCGATTTTCATAAGTTTCATTACATAACTAACTATAATTTAAACAAACAATTTGGACAAAACCTAGTAACCATACTTCTGTATTGGCGGGTTATTTTGCATTTCAATAGATTTACGGATGGTCATCGCTATATCGAATTCGTTACTCTGATTCGATGGCTTATAAGCGGTTAAATATTAATGATGCCAATTAAAAAAATATAATATAGTTTATATGAATGTTTGATGTTTGGCATGGGATTGTTACCGCTTTCAAAACGTGTTGTGATGATGGGAACCTAGAAAATTCCCGAAATAGATTTATCAACACATTCCTGAAAGGGTCAAAGAATAAATTTGAAAACAAAAACTCTATAGATTATTTGTTAGGACAATATCCTAATAAAGAAATATAGAGTATGGCCTCGAACTTGAATAATTTTCATTTTCATTGCACAATCAAAGGTCGAAAAAAACATAATTTTTATTTTTAATAAAAATTATATCAAACTTGTATAAAAGACAATGTACCGTCTAGTTTACCTTTCAATGTGTTGTTTATAAACTAAATATAAAAAAGAGAGAAAAACAAAAAACGTGTATTGAATATCCACCAGAGGTGGACCTTACACATAACAAACAAGTTTTCAATTTATTTTTTGATCAATGGTTATAATCTTTAACTTCAAGCTCATATATTAGTTCTCATGTAGTGAGTAAACTAGTTAATATGAATGTTTGATGTTTGGCATGGGATTGTTACCGCTTTCAAAACGTGTTCTGATGATGGGAACCTAAAAAATCCCGAAATAGATCTATCAACACATTCCTGAAAGGGCCAAAGAATAAATTTGGAAACAAAAACTCTATAGATTATTTGTTAGGACAATATCCTAATAAAGAAATATAGAGTATGGCCTCGAACTTGACTAATTTTCATTGCACAATTAAAGGTCGAAAACAACATAATTTTTATTTTTAATAAAAATTATATCAAACTTGTTTAAATTAAGATAACTTAAGTCCCTTTAATTGCTTTTATTAAAGTATTTTATTTTTAATTCATGAATTAAGTTCACATTTCAATTCAATTGTAATTTCAGGAGTAATAGTAAACTATGTATTGTTTATTATTGAGATGAAATATATATAGAGCTTCTTTTACTCCTTAGACTTCCTAATTGCTCCTTTCAAAACTATTATGACTAAAAACTTGTAGAGATTCTCATTATTTCTCTTACACATACTGAAATCTATGCATAATACATACACATATGCATTTGCTTTTGTATTGGTTGCTATTGTATCACTAATTTGTGGCCTACTACATTTACTCCTTGTTTCCAATGTTACATTAGGATGGAAATGTAATGGTTAATATGGTTTCCCATTATACTTAAATTTACCAACCTCAAACTACGCACACTAAGATATTGCAATGAATATTGCTGGGAAGTGGTTGCCTGAGTAACTGTAGTACACTGAAAGAATTATACTTCATGATAATAATGAAACAATTTCATGGCATTTTTTTTTTTGGAAATTCAATAAAGAATTTTATAATATCCAAGAAGAAGACATTTTTCATATCCTTTTTTTCATGAAATTTCATAGTTTCATAAAAAAAATTCATTCGATTTTATAACTAATCTCGTCATATATGCAATGAAAATTTTCTATAGAGCTATGAAATTATTTCAATTACTTATTTTTGCATAAAATTTCATAATTTCATTAATTTTTATACACTTCAAACTTTAGTTTTAAGATTCAATTCTCAAGTGTTCAACATATTTTATAAACCCCTTTATTATTTCAATGTAGCCTTGGATTAATTTTCAACTTTTATGAAATTGTTTCACCTCTCTGCTGCGATATACGTTTTATTAAAACTTTATCCTGTTGAGAAAGACGTATATATACGTCCACTGTACATTATTTTGACTGCTCAGTTATGTAGTTACAAAATCATATGAATCGGTTCATTGTATTAGTTCCAATGCATTTTTCAAGACATTCATGATGAGTTTTGATAATTCAAGGAAGTCTTAATATTACAAAATATGTAATATGTTTTGTTTACAAACTAAACAAAATATAAAAAGGAGAGAAAAGCAAAAAACGTGTATTGAATATCCACCAGAGGTGGATCTAGCACATCAAACAAGTTTTCAATTTGTTTTTTGATCAATGGTTATAATCTTTAACTTCAAACTCATATGTATATTAGTTCTCATGTAGTGAGTAAACTAGTTCATATGAATGTTTGATGTTTGGCATGGGATTGTTACCGCTTTCAAAACGTGTTCTGATGATGGGAACCTAGAAAATTCCCGAAATAGATCTATCAACACATTCCTGAAAGGGTCAAATAATAAATTTGAAAACAAAAAACTCTATAGATTATTTGTTAGGACAATATTCTAATGAAGAAATATAGAGTATGGCCTCGAACTTGAATAATTTTCATTTTCATTGCACAATTAAAGTTCGAAAAAAAAACATAATTTTTATTTTTAATAAAAATTATAACAAACTTGTTACAAAATATATTTATAAAATCTATTAACGTTTCCTTGTCGGAATGATTCATAAGTTTTATGGAAATTTTCATAAATTCTACAAACATTTCATAAACAATGACTTAAATAAACCCTATTTTATAGATTCTATGAAAAGTTTCAGTGGGCGAGTTCCAGCGACAATTGTCATTAAAGCTATGAAGAAATTCATTACTGAAGTGAAGATAATTCTCTCATATCATAGTATATACCAAAAATTAGTTTGAAGTTAAAGACAATATTCAAATTAACAAAGTGAAGTGAAGATAATTCGCTCAGTGTAGTATAAACAATTCCGTTTTAAAAAATATCGGTCATTCCATGTAAAATCGGCCAAAATAGTACCTTGGGTTTTCCGATTTGAATTAAATTTTGCATTCAGAAACTTTTTAGACCCACTTAAAGATTAAAATTTTCAGTTTTTCAAATTTCGAAAAATCCAAGGTTTTATGCAAAAAGGGTAGAAGTCGGTATTTTCTTTAATATTGATCGGCTCATCACAATTTAAATTGCGTTGAAATGGTACTGTACTCTACTTTTATACAGCGAATTAGAATTTTTTCCAGCGCCAAAAATAATTGCATTTGTTATGCAATTTATTTTTTAAATGCATTTTTTAAACGTTTCGCCACTCTCGATTTAAAAAGAAAAGAATGCATATTTGCATAATATAAAATGTTTGCCAAATAGTTGCACATTATATTTTTTTTGGGTCCCGGGGCTTAACTATTTGTAACGATTTTTTGAAAAAAGCTTATAGCACTTTTACAAGGAAAAAATAGCAATTTGTTATTTTTTCCAGATTTATTAAGATTAAATTTAAAAATGTAATGTTAAGGTCTGTTTTAAAAACTATACATTTAATTTTGTGGATTTTTCTGTAGGTGAAAGAAAAAAGAGTCTACTGAAATATTTTGTTTTAAAAATTAAAATTTTTTACCCTTTCCAGCACATGCTTGCCATTGAATATCAGATTTTTATAGAAAGAAACACGATGTTGAAAGCGTTAAAAATTTAATTTTAAAATCTTTATGTTTAAATAGGTTCGTTTATATTTCATGTAAAGAAAAAATTTTAAAAATTGAATGCATAGTTTTTAAAAGAGAGACATTTAAACGGCGCCTTAGCTCAACATTTTTAAATTAAATCTTTTTAATGTTGAAAAATTAAAAAAAAGATTAACAAATTTTTGTTTTTTCTATAAAAACGTGATGTAAGCTTTTTTCAATAAATCGTTAATAATAAACCCCGGAACAAACGAAAGTTTTGTTGGTAAACATTTCACATTTTACAAATATGCATTTTTTTCAAATCGAGAGTGGCCAAATTAAAAAAGGGATTTATAAAAAATAAATTGCATAAAAGTGCATTTATTTTTAGCGCTGAAAAAAAAACTTCATTCCGCAGTAAAAAATTGGGGGAGTATACCAATCATTTCACTGCAAGTTAAATGGTGACAATCCGATGAATATTAAATAGAATACGAATATTCAAATTTATAAACTTTTTGCATTTGTCTCATATTGCAACAAAACTAAATCGAGCAGAAAAGCGTGGATTTTGCGAAATTTGAAAAACTAAAAAGTCCAATATTTAGGTTACTCAATAGAGATTCTAAATGTAAAATTAAATTGAAATCGGAAGACCGCAGATAAAAAAATTCCCTTTCTTGGCCGGTCTTCGGTGGAACGGA
This sequence comes from Delia radicum, assembly GCA_021234595.1. Classification (NCBI taxonomy): domain Eukaryota; kingdom Metazoa; phylum Arthropoda; class Insecta; order Diptera; family Anthomyiidae; genus Delia; species Delia radicum. The sequence goes on along the minus strand of CM037852.1, from coordinate 22,389,956 downwards.
CGATATGCAGTTTGTAAGTAAATGTGATGGAGTGTTTAGAGCTAGATTCAGAATTATTTCAAAAAAGATTTTAACTTATACTGGTAATCGGTAGGCTAAATATGGGTCTGGGTTTCTACCAAATATCAAAACTTGAGACAGTTTTTTTTTTCGTTTTCTTATCATCAGCTTTTTAACACACTTTGAGAAAATTTTGTAGCAATGTAAACATGCTAGAAAGCTATTCTATGCAGACATAAAATTAGTTATAAGTAACAGTGTTTTAAAAGAAATATTATTATGATAACTGACACCAGATAATTACCCTACGTAAAATGAGAAATCAATAGCCCTAAAATAACCTATTCGTGGACTTGTTAAAGAAGGACCAATTGCAGAACTCGTAGTACAATATGCTATTACTGTGGCATAAGCAGTTTAAATTAAATCGAAACAGTGCGCCCCGGTAGGCTAGTTGGTAGCGTGCTGGCTTATCAGTGCGGGGGTCGTGGGTTCGATTCCCACCAGAGGCACTGGTCTGTTTTCGCTACAACGCGCCGAAGGCCATAGTAGCTAGTGCTCGGTTAGGGTAATAGTATATAATTTGTAATTATATGATTATTACATAATAAAAAACAAAAAAAAAATCGAAACAACAGGTGCCCTAACTGGTGAAAAGAGGTCATAACACTAAACATGAGCTCAGAGATTTATTTAATCTTAAGACTCGTTAAGTTTAATCCATAAATATTATTTTCGAGTATTTTTAAATGTTTGCACATTTAGTTATTTGTAGTGTCCGACCGAACAATTCGGCCAGAAAATGCATTTGGTCTGTATTCGGTATTTTAAAGCATTATGAACAAAATTGGCGGATGGAAAAATGTTTATTGGACTGATTAGATGCTATTTTGAGTGTCAAATTTGAAGAAAAGTCTGTAGTTAAGCAATGAATTCAGTGTTCGGCCTCAGAAAGTTCGGCCAAATCGAAAATAGTTCGGCGGCAGAACTTTTAACTTTATAGCTAAACTTCGGCTTTTCTCTTAAATTTTATACACAAAATCGAATTAAACCGGCTCAAAAAACATGTTTCCAATACCAAAATTTGTCATCATTGCCTCTAGATATCAAAAACCGACAAAATATAGTTTTTTGGCCGAACTGTTCGGTCGGACACTAGTTATTTTAATTTCTAGTTTGAAATTTTCGGCATTTTTTTAATAATAATAATTTTTTATTTCAAACAAACACGCAAACAATCAACGTTGCTGTTAGCTAGCCAACATGTTTAGGCAACATTAGATCAGATGGTAGAGCGTTTGCCTTGTAAGCAAAACGTTCTGTAATTTAAAAATCCAACTTTATGGTCACACTCTTAAGCACATAGCGTAACACGTCACAAAGATTTTAAAATGTGTCAAAATGTCCCACCTAGTATAGATCCCTGTCACCTTAAGATCAGCCCTGTGTGTCAATTAAGAAAAATTTTTACTTCGCTAAATCCCACTTACAGATTTTTTGGAAATAGTTTGCTATCCAGGGACTGAGGTAGGTTGATATTTTACAAAATAATTTAGACAGCAGAAACAGTTTTCGGTTAAATACAACCATTTTGTAAGTTTACTTTTCAGCGTAATTTTGATTGATTAAAACAAGCCCAAAAAAAATCACTGTCTGTTGATGCAAAAGAAAAACTCTTCCTTTTTAATATAAATGCAGCCTTTCCAAATTGCATTCATATGTCTACTAAATACTTACATAGAATATTTTTCTAATTGTCTCGTAAATTGGCTGCAATTTCATGGCTACATTACTAAAAGTATAGCAAGAGAAACAAGAATGAAAAAATAACAAGAACTATTTTCGAATGAATTGCAAAAAAAAAATCCTTTCCATGAAAGCAAAATAATATTTACAAGGAATTTCCTTTAGTGAAAAGCAATAAAGAAAGAGAAGAAATAGAAGTGATTCTTAGGATTCAAGCTGCAAAAAATTCAATTATAAACAACTTCAAGGAAAGAGAATATTACAGTCAATTTGTATAAAAAACAACATTGATTTAACATAAACTTTGTTTGGCAACAAAATTAAGGGAAGGCGAAAGTGATGAATATTATTTTTTTTAAAGAAATTTTAAAGAAATATGTATTGAAAAACTTTTTTGATATTTGAAACCTTTCGATGAAACTCTAAGTTTTCAGGACTTCCCAAGTAAAAAAAAAATTGATATGGGGCAACATCAAATTTTATATATAAATTAGTTATGCGATGATATCAAATTTGATGTGAAAAATGAGAACATATAATTGAAATACATCAAATTGTATAAAATTCGTATCGAATTAGATCGAATTCGATACAATTAGATACAAATTTGTACAATTCGCTGTATATTAGAAAAGATTTCATCGAAATTTTGTCCCCATACAAATTCTTGGGTATTATTAGTGTCCGACCGAACAGTTCGGCCAAAAACCTATATTTTGTCGGTTTTTTGATATCTAGAGGCAATGATGACAAATTTTGGTATTGGAAACATGTTTGTTGAGCCGATTTAATTCGATTTTGTGTATGAAATTTAAGAGAAAAGCCGAAGTTTAGCTATAAAGTTAAAAGTTCGTCCGCCGAACTATTTTCAATTTGGCCGAACTTTCTGAGGCCGAGCAGTGAATTCATTGCTTAACTACAGACTTTTCTTCGAATTTGACACACAAAATAGCATCTAAGTGCAATAAACATTTTCCCATCCGCCAAATTTGTCCATAATGCTTTAAAATACCGAATACAGACCAAATGCATTTTCTGCCGAACTGTTCGGTCGGACACTAGGTATTATTTTACCGTGTTAGATAAATTTAATATTTGTGGATAATACACTCAGAGAAAAATATGATTGAACATGATTGGGTACACAAAATTATCATAGTATGATCCTAATTACCATATATAATTCTGGCTGAGCATATTATGATTCCCGAGAACGATTTTATTGTCATTTAGGATTATAGTATGATTACTGCGATCATAATATGATTACTACGATAATATTATGATTGTTTTGGTATTACATTACAATCATAACAGGATGATTTTAAAGTATCATAATATGATGCTCTTTTCTCTGCGTGTAGTTGATAAAAACAGTTCCTAGTTATCCTCAACAATTGTATCAAATTATATATAACTTCATAACATTTTAAAAACGAGTACATGTAATTTGAAATGACTATTTTTATTTATACCATGCTTGTGTGATAACTAGAGATGTCACAAATAATGTATTCGAATACCGAATCTCTGCCGAATAATTGTTACATTCATTTTCATATAAATTTGATATAAAAGTACACTGTACTTTAGATATAGACTAAATTAAACGGAATCGTAATACATTTATGTTTAAAAAGTAGCCGAGAGAGACATTGAAAAGAGAAAAGTTTTATGAAAAATTAGAGTTTTCATCAATTTTTTGGATGAAAAAACAGATTTTTAACATATTTTCTTTTACCCAAATAATTCAGCCGAATAGTGTTTTTATTCGCTATTCGTCCGAATGGTCAAAACCTGCAACATATGACGAATGTCGAATAGTAACCGAATATTCGGGACATCTCTAGTGTCGAATAAATGTCATGTAATATTGTATATATTAATATCTAAAATCGTTTAGAAAATAATGTTGATATGACAGCTCATATAATAGAATGTGGCTTTATAATGGACCCTATATAATCACATCTGGGATTATTAAAAAATATTCAAAGCGTGAGGCCTTATAAATGTATATATAATTTTGTATGGAACAATATATAGCTTTAGCAAACATTATAAAAAAATAATTTTTATTATTGGTTCATATGTTGTTATATATAATTATATGAACACTTATGTATGTTAAATTATATGAGAGGCTATATATAATTCTATATTGCATATACAGTAATATCTAATTAGGTATATTAAGTATTAAATAATATATTGTTATAAATACCCTAGGGCGGGTCGATTTAAAAATCGCTCAACGTTCAAGGAAAATCGTATTCTAGGGATCAAAATAAGAAACTTTTCCGAAGGAACGTTAACTCTAAAACGAATTTTGATATCCCGACTTTTGACCCGTAGGGCCAAAGTTTGAAAAATCCCACTTTGATATTTCAGAATGTAGGAGGAATCTCTTCAAGATTATGAGAGCTACTTCTTTTCCGGGAGACGCGCTAGCAGATTAATGCAAAAATCATCATTCTAGGTGACCGTTAAGGTGTTAAAATTGAAGTTGAAAGAGGGCCTTTTTAACCGTGTTTTTATAGCAAAATGGACAAATCTAGGGATTGAGATATTTCAAAAAGTAGGAGGAGTCTTTTCAAGATTAGGGTCTCTATTTCTTCTCGGGAAGACGCTCTAGCAGATGAATGTATAAATTATATTCGATTGGTTTGAACTCGATTGGGGCCCTCTAAATGGGTCAAAGTGGAATTTTTCAACATTTTTCAAATTTTCAAAAGTTGGGACATCAGAATTCGTATATGTGTGTATATTAGGCCGGGTCGATTTGTATGGAGGCAAAAAAATCGCTCAACGTTCAAGGAAAATAGTATTCTAGGGATATAATAAGAATAATAATAAGAACCAGAGGTATGGTTCCTTCGGCAAAGTTTCTTATTTTTATCCCTAGAATACTATTTTCCTTGAACGTTGAGCGATTTTTTTGCCTCCATACAAATCGACCCGGCCTAATATACACACATATACAAATTTTTGAAAGGACACAAATACAATTAGATACGAATATTTATGATGTAACATAAATGTTTATGACTACATAAATATTTATATTGAAACGTTTAATTGTATAAAGTTGTATCTGAATATAATGACATTTTTTTACCTTGGGTTTAGTTACAATTTTAAGATATGAAGAGGCATGACCATATATAATTATATCCGAAATTTTTATATAACTGAGCATACATGATCATATACGTCCATTCATAGTTCAAACAATATACTATATATGATCAATAAGTTCGCCAACTCTCCATCAACCTGTTATAAGACTTATCATATCGCGCAATTACAGTGTTGCCATATTTGAAGCCCTGTATCTTTACCCGCCTTTCATTTCTCCATAAATATTAGGAATTTTCTGAGTGTTGATTCTCTTTAATAAAAATATATATAATAACCAATGTCAACATTTTTATTTTTAAATGTTACAACATCTGTGCACTGTTGAATTAAACTTATTTTGTAATTATTATTTCATATTTTTCATATTTATGGTTAATTTTGTTCTGGTTTTTTTCATACTTTTATGAATTTTAATTTATATCAATGATTAAAAAACTTTTTAATTAGTGGTTGTTAAAATGGGGAAGTTCTGTAACAATACAAAAAAAGTTTTCATTTACGTACATTACTTAATGCAAACACATGATTGCAAAATTTGTTACTTAATGATAAAAACGACATATTAATTTAAAGCATAAAACAAAATTCATTTTTGATTAATTTATGATTAATATGTTAACAGAGCCGCAAAATATTAAAAAATGAATTAATTACATTATTTATGAGTATTGTCATCGGATGTATGTAAATCAATTATTTTTCGTAGTCAATAATAAATGTATAAAAAAAGCTTACAAGGAGTATCGGTGCCCCAGGTCTAATGGCGGCAGGGACGGGTTTTTGGTCGGAATTTGTATATAAAATAGAATGGTCACTTTAACAAGGTTTGTCATAGTAGGAGGTATATTGAGTCATTTTAGACACCTTGTGACATGTTAAGTGATGTGTATAAAAATAAATTTTCAACTATGTACTATTCAAAGTGCTCGATCATAGAATGTTCTGCTTTCTAAGACAACACAATACAGTCTGAGCTAATATTGCCTATACTAGTAGGCCGACTAACAGCAAACTTATATTTTTTGCATGTGTATTTAAATACAAAATAAAACAAGTGGAAGTAGAAGATAAAAACTTACAAAAATCAAAAAAAATCTATGCGAAAAACAATTTAGCAAAAACAAAAATTTCCAGAAAATAATTTTGAGTAAAATTTTTTTTCGTTTTTTAAGCGTTTGGGAAGAGGTCCAATTTTTTTGTTATGAAAGTCATCACTTAATTTGACAAGACGTTGCCATTTGAGGGAGTCAATTAAACAATTTAGCCATCTTGTGAGGTGTTAGATGATGGGTCCAACAGATTTTTAAAAATCGACTTGGTGTCAGCTCGATTAGAAACTCTCAGTTTACAATGCAAGGGGTCTGAGCTAATGTTACCTCTGCATGTTGGCTGGCTGACAGAAAACTTATATTTTTTGCATGTGTGTTTAAATAATAAAAAACAAGTGTAGCCTGAGCTGAATTTTTCCATTAAGATAAAAAAAGTTAATATTGTTTTAATGAAAATATTGAAATTTTGTGTTTCTTAATACTACGTACAACAAATCTGAATTTCTTAAATTTTAAACAAAAGAAAAAATTTCGAGGAAAAAATTTATCGAAAAAAAATTTGCCAAAAAAAAAAAATTTTGAGGAATAAAATTTCACGAAAAATATTTTCCGTTTTTCCAATTGGTATATTTTCAGAGTGTGGGCTAGGTAAAGCGGAACGAAATTGAAAGATGTCATTGTTTTAAATCGGTACGTTATTGAATGGAACGGGAAACGAATGGAATTGCAACACTAAACAAGGGGGAATAAAATGGAATGGAACGGCGAACGAATGAAATTGGAAATGTGTACAAGAGGAACGGCATAGAACACAGAACGAATGAAACTTAAACACTTACTACAGGAAACGAAATGAAATGAAACGAACATGAATTTAAGTGATATTTTATTAATAATTTAAAAAAAAAAATATTTTCATAAAATTCACTGAATTGATTAGTTCCCTAGTGTAGGCTAGGTAAAGCGGAACGAAATTAAAAGATGTCATTGTTTTAAATCGGTACGTTATTGAATGGAACGGGGATCGAATGGAATTGCAACACTAAACAAGGGGGAATAAAATGGAATGGAACGGCGAACGAACATGAATTTAAGTGATATTTTATTATTAATTTAAAAAAAAAAATATTTTAATAAAATTCACTGAATTGATTAGTTCTCTATAAAATTACCAGCAGAATTACAAGTTTGTATAGATTTGAATAGTTTTCAATGACATTGTTTCTTTTTACTACCAAGAAATATCTCTACAATTCTCTAAAATTTTCTTTGATTTTTTTAAGCAATTTTTAAAATTTTCTGTTATTGCATTTTTAAGTCTTTTTCTTCATCTTTTTACTTTTTATTTAAAAAAAAATGAATAATATACATTTTGTTTACAAAATAACTACAATTGTTCATGAACTACAGTACCTACTACACATTTTCACGTAAAGCCTGTACCAGGGTTTTTAACGCGAGAATTGCCGGTACGAAATTCTCAGGAATTTCTCTGATTTTTCAATTTCCGATTCCCGGTAATTTTTGTCGCAATTCCCAGGAATTATTAAAAACACTAAAACAACCATGTTTCTAAAATAACCATATCATCTATTTTTGTCTAATTTTGTTTAAATTCAATAATCAACATTTTCTGGAAATGAAATTTTAGAAAAAAAAAAAAAAAAAAAGTCTAGGATTATTTTAATTTCTTTGCCGAAGCAATGGGATTTTGGTGCAAAAAGCGAGATATTTATATTTTTTGTGTAGAAATACTTATTTTATCCATACAGTATTTTTTTGTTAACGTTGTTTGGCAAAATGTTAGGAGACTATCTGAAACTAACATATTTATAAGAATTAGTATAAATGAGTCTTAAAGGAAAGTTTATAAAAAATTGTATAGTACAATGTTTATAGTTTATTATACTATTATTTTTATTATATACCAAAGAGATCTTTCTTAAAACTGCCCTACCATGATTAGGATGTTTTTCAATTGAAATTCTATGGGATATTCTGAAATACTTCAGTTTTTACAGAGTTATTGTTAAATTAAAAAAAAAGTGTTGCTATAGAAAATTCAAAGATTTCATTATAAAAGATTTTTAAAAAAATTTGTTAAAAAAAAACGGAAACTCTAATCACAGACAAGTTTGTAATTGAAGGAACACTTTTTCGTAAAAATCTTCAGGTTATATTTAAAGTTAAAAACTATTAAATTTCTGAAACTTAAACACACCAACGATATCCAACCTTTTGAATAATTTGTATTATTCTTTATGGTTGTATTAAGAAGTTCTAAAATATGGACTTCTTGACCTTGGTTTAAAAAGCGGACCAAAATCAACCTTTTAAAAGCGGGATAATCTCGCCAAAAGCGGAATGGTGAGTGTGGTTACTCTTAATATTATAAATGATGAAAACATTCCCTAACTAGGCATTTAAATCTTAAGAGATATCTCTCAGAATGGACTAAGCAATAGATTTTAAGAAATACAGCACATCCACTACATAATTTTTTTTTTTAAATATTTTGTAAAAAATATTCAAAATTGTTTTAGTAAAAAAAAATTTAAAACTATTCCTAAGTTAAGGGATCCTTAACTTAATTTATAAATTTTCCTTTACTAAGGATATTATATAGATAAGTGAGCCCCGGTAGGCTAGTTGGTAGCGTGCTGGCTAATCAGTGCGGGGGTCGTGGGTTCGATTCCCACCAGAGGTCTGTCGCTACAACGCGCCGAAGGCTATATTAGCTAGTGCTCGGTTAGGGTAATAATATATATTTTGTAATTATATGATTATTAATTAATAAAAAAAAAAAAAATATATAGATAAAGATAAAAACGACAGCAATTGTAGTCAAAAACAAATAAAATTTCACTTAAAGAAATGTTGACTAACATTTCATTAAACTCAACTTACATTTGTCATTTGTTTTTACTGTTCAAAAAATTACTAACAAATGTAGTAAAGATTAGCCACATGTGTTAGTAAAAAATAAACAACCATTTCTTTTTTAAATTACAAAAAACGGCTGTAAAAAATGAATGTAAAGCCAAAAAACAGTCATTTTATGTGGTTTGTTTTTTTTAAATGAACTACAAGGTTATTAAAAAACTAAATTTTTTCTACAAATGACTGACAGTTAAATGAAAAATAAAGAAACTGTATTACAACCCAAACAACTACAAATTTTTAAAGCAGCAGTTGCCTGCGTGTATTTCTTAAGAAAAAGAAGATTTTACAATCACATCCTAAATGAATATATAATCCTGGGAATTTCCGGAATGTTCGAAAAAAAATTCCGTTTCCCGGGAGTTGAAAAAAGTAGGGAATTTGAAAACCCTAGCCTGTACAAATAACTCTCAATATTCATGGTATTAACTATTCTGTTCTGCTTAGGTCAAAATGACCCAATTTTGAAAAACTATACGTAAACTGCTAGTTTCTAGTAAGATTCAGTTTTATTATAAGTGTTTCGTAAAAATTGTTATTAATGTAAAAAAATTTAATGAACACAATTTCTTGGTTTTCCTGTATGAGCGAATTTATTTTTTATCAAACTTTTTGTGTTTAGGTCATTTTTACCAAATAATATACTTTTATATTTTTACAACTAAGTTGTCTTCAATTTAAAAATTTTTGACCAGAATCGAAAAATTTATTTTCAATGTATTTCATATTATTCATATTCAAATTTTTTATCTGTAGAAAAATCACTTTCCCATATATCGCTTATAACTTTGATCGCTTATAAGTTTAAAACGTTTTTTTTTTTCTAAGAACATTCGATGTGTATAAAAAATTTTAATATTGGAGATATTGGTTTTTTTAATAAGGTTTACCAAATCAGCCAGTTTATACACAAAGACAGATTAATTTTCATAAAGTTGGTTTGTTTGTTGTATGTAATGTCTGGGTTTGAGTTAAGCTAATTATCGTTTATTTTGCGGACAACTGAAGATTAGGGTGATGTCTATGAAATAAGTGGACTGTGTATCATGAACATGACCATACTTTTTGAAAAGCAACAAATAAAGTCGAATATGACAATATCATATTCGATTTTGGACTCGAGGTAGAACAATATTTTAACTAATTATATGAAAATATAGAAAGTTTGAAAAAAACATTTTTTGTATTTCTAATACCAAAATTAAAAAAATTTTTGGAGAAGAAGTTTTTTTTCGAAATTCCATAAGCGTCTAATTTTGGTGAAGATTTCACAGTTGTGATAACCATATTTTATCTTGTGATATTCCGTGGGAGTCAAAAATTGGAATATAAATTTATAGTTACTTGTCCTTGGGCTGACAAAAATTGCATGCAAAACTTTTTAGTCTTTCAGAAGTTATTTATTAAGTTTTCTTTAATAAAAAAAACAACAAAAATTTGGTGGCAAGTTTTTAAAATCATGAGAATTGATATATGTGTTCTATTTAATGTTACTATTTCTTACTATTATCACTTAAAAGTGTCCTTAATTTGTTATTTTGAAAGAAAATATTAATTACAAACAAATTATAGTATAATTTTCAATTTTGGGTCAATTTGACCCAACAAACATAAAAGATGCGGTATACTTTAAAATAGGACAAGAGGGTTAACAAAAATCTTTGCAGAAACGACCAGAGGAAACGGAAATGTTGTTGGCTGGTTTGAATTTGTAGTTATTGTTATATAAAATGTTGCTGTTGGTGTTGCTGCTGTTGATATTATTTCTATGTTGTTGCTTACTTTAGTTATAGTAAAAAGTCAATGAAGTGCATATTTGCATGCAAAATAAGTTGAAATTGGTTCGTAAATAAATGGTTTTTTTTTTTTGTTTCTATTTCAACAATTTTTTAATGCTTTTTTTTTTGTTAAGAAACTAAAAATAATTTTATTTTGTTATTTTTATGGTATCCTCAGTTATTTTTTGTGAGCTTATTGTGTAACTTTGGAGGAGTTGCCAGTGTAGCCAGCACGTAAATTGCTTAAATATACGTTTTGCACGTGAAACCTTGCAATTGTAATTGCAAAAACGAATAATTTTGTATATTTTTCAAAAATTTGTAAAGCTTTATTTAGTTTTGTTCGATATACCAAAAATAAAAAATAAAAAAGTAGTACAATGCAAAATGTCTAAAGAATGTTAAACAATACATTGAAATTATTTATGGGTTTTCATTTAAGTGGAAAAAGGTTTTTATTAGCAGTTTTTTTTTCGATAATTGTAGAATATATTGCAACATTTATATTTTACAAACGCTGGCCAGGAGAAAAGAAAATATTACAAAAGTTAAGGATTTATTAAAAAGATTATGTATAATTATTTAAAATTGTATTTATAATCAATTTATTTATAATGATACTTTTAATAAATGGCTTTTGGAATATAAGTCTCCCAAGTGTAGGCAATAGTTTTATAATCATTTTAAAGCCTGGAGGTATGCTATAGCGTTTTATATATAAAAACGAAGCCTTTAAAAAATGGCCTTTGGCATACAATTCTCTGAAATGTAGGCATTAGTTTTATAATATTTTTAAAGCCTAAGTGTATGCTGTAATTTTGACATTTTAGTTATCTTTGAAGTATGCTTTATTAGAAATTTCAATGAAGAAGATTCATTATATTTAAATATAATAAAAGATTTAGTGTATTAAAAACAACACATTTCAGAATAGTTTGCGGACTATGAATTAAACTTGGATTGATTTGTGGACTGAAAATAAACCTGAATTAAGCTTAATTGTGGAGTACAAACTCAACCTGGATTAGGGCAATTTGTGGAATGTAATTCAAACCTAAACTAATTCAATTTGTGGACTATATATTAAACCTGGATTAGGGCAATTTGTGGACTATAAATTTAATCTGGATTAAGCCACTTTGTGGGCTTAATAATAAACCTGAATTAGTTTAACTTATGGATTGTAAATTCAGCCTGAATTGCTGTTATTTGTGGACTGTAAATTAAACCTGGATTAAGCCAAATTGTGGACTGTTAATTAAACCTAGATTTAGTCAATTAGAAGATTATTAAATAAACTTTGTTTAAGTCAAATTGTGGATTATAAAATCAGGGTAAGGATATTTTATGGCCCTATACTATATATTAAACCTGGAGTAAATGTGAGCTATCAATTAAACTACAATTAAGATTAAATGTGGACTATAAATTAGACTACGATTATTAAAAGTAATTTAATTGTCTTAATGAAGACAGTAAGACGTTTGTCTCAATTGATTTTCAGATATTTTTGAGTTTTTTTGTTTTAAATCATGTGTATTTCTAAATTGTTTTGCGCACTGTAGATCTATTGAGAGCACACGATTCATGAACTATTTTTGTATGAAAAATAATTTAGTTGCCTTAATCAAGACAGAAAGTTGTTTGTCCAAATTAATTTTCAGATATTTTTGAATTTTTTTTTAATTTATATGTATCTTTGAAGTTTTTCGCGCATTGTGTTTCATTTTTTTTTTTTTTTTTTTATATTGCTCGGTACAGCTATGAAACTTTCACAACTTGATTTAAAATATGATTAGTAAAATTCTGAATTACAACACATGCCCAAATAACGAATAAATACCAACTTTGAGCTATAAAACTTGATTTTCAATATCATTCACTAAATTTAGCTTTTCAACTTTTTCCAAACTTCAAGGGCCCCAACTTGCTACTAAATAAAAATGTACAGCTATGAAACTTTTAGAAATTGATTTAAAATAGAATTAAAAAAAATTTTGACAGCCCAAATATAAATTTTCATATATGGATCCATAAAGGTTCAATGTATGTTTGTACATGTTCATAAACAGGCATGCATAATCATATATGGATGCATAAATCCTCATACATGCTTCCATATTTCTCCGTACATGTGCTTTAACGAAATGTCATGTGTGGATCATACATGTGCATACATGTAGATATTACTTCAAATTTCGTTAATGCACATATATGGAGATATATATATACATGTATGAAGATGTATGTATCCATATAGGTCCACATGCATGTATATTAAGGAGCATGTACAAACATACATTGAAACTTTATAGATCCACATTTGAAAATTTTTGGCCGGGATATAAAACTTGCCCAAATATCAAATAAATAACAATTCTGAGCTATGAAACTTCCAAGACTTGATTTCCAATATCATTCACTAAATTTTGCTAAGCAACTTTTTTCAAACTTCAAAGCCTCCAAACCCAGTAATTTTCAAAGATATTTCAAAAATACCAGAAAAGCAATTCAGACTAACGGTTTACTTTCTTGATTAAGAGAACTAAATTCCTTTAATTAAAATATATTTAATGGGCAGAACTTGCCCTTAGTACCAAAGTACGCGAAAAACTTTAAAGATATGGTGATTTAAAAGAAATTTTAAAAATACCTCAGAATCAATTCAGACAATTGGCTTAATGTATTGATTAAGAAAACTAAATTACGAAATTTTCTTTGATCTTCTTTTATTCAATGATTTTCATTTAAACGAGCTTAAGATCTTTTATTTATAAATTATAATTATTTGTTTCCAATATTTCGTCTCCACATTGGGTGACTTCTTCAGGGAAATTATTATTGTAATTTGATGGATGCAATTTTGTTTTTTTATTCTTAAAACAAAATATTATCAATCAAATTAAATTCAATAAAATTTGTTTTTTTTTTTAACACAAAATTTTATCAATCAAATTATAATAATAATTTCCCTGAAGAAGTCACCCAATGTGGAGACGAAATATTGGAAATAAATAATTATAATTTATAAATAAAAGATCTTAAGCTCGTTTAAAGGAAAATCACAATTAAATTACTTTTCATAAACATATATTTTATGGACCGAGCTCACCTCATAGAACTACACTGGGCGAAAATTTTAAAAGTTGCATATACGGTGATTTTCAAAGAAATTTCCAAATATTATATTTTTTTTTTGTACTTTTATTTAAATGCATATTTATAAATCATAACTACGCCAAATGTCACTTTTTCGCAATATTTTCAAAAGAGAAACATTATTTTAATATGGAGTTTGACAAAACTTCAGCGAAAGTACGAAGAAAATACTGAACTTTAGAGCTAAATTGTGCAAAAAGTACAACCCTGAAAGTATCAGGTACGTACTTTTTGGTTTGTCCGAAGTAAATTCTTTAAAAATAAATTTGGGTTTTGTTTCAGGGACACACAGGCGTTCAGGCGTTTAAATGATATTATCTTAACTCGAAAACGGCTGAGCGGATTTTATTTTGCACTAAAAAAAGTCGGCAAATTCAGCAATAAATACGTTTTGTATGAATCGAAAAAAATATATAAATTTGATTTAAATCTATAAGAGTTAGTATAAGTTTTCGTCCAACTTCGCAAAAATCGTCACAACTTCTAAAACAATAACGCTTTATCTTTAATTCTTAGTATATTTTTTTATTTTTTTGTAAAAGTGAAGTAAATTGAGCTCAAAGGACATATCCCGTGACCGGTAAACTGTGGACATATCAGCATACTTTTTGTAGTGTAAGTGTTTTTTTTTTCTTGTACAACATTTTTGAATTTGTTTGTGTTTGTTTTTCTTTAAGTTTTTTCTTTAGTATATGAACACACAAGCAAAAAATATAGATTTACTGTTAGCCAGACAAACTTACCTGAGTAAATCGTTTTGCCTTTTAAATTCATTTGCAGAACTTTCTGTAATCGGTGAAATTATTTCGTTGATCATAGGTTTTCCAGATACATTTTAACTTTTTCGGCCATTAGCACCGAAACTAAGCGATAAAACGAAATGAAAAAAAACGCTATTTTTGTTTGTTTTTGTTTTCTGTGCCAAATATAAGGTTTGAATTTTATTGCAAGATTTCTTCTTTTTTGTGTTTAAATATTTATATGTCTGCTCTTTTAAGAATTTTGTTCAAATATATTATTAATCAATACCTTAAAAAACTTTCACAAACTTTTTCTTTCTATTATAGCCGAAAGCAAACTTTAATCTAGACCCTGAAAACCATAATGATAATAATCATTACATTATTTAACTTTCTTTACCGAAACAACAAAAAAGAAAACTAATTGTCAAATATAAAACCAAACCAATTAGAAAGAAAACTTTTAACATTATGAGCTTATAGAAAAAAACCGAAAATACAGGATAAAAACTTTTAAACCTTAATAATATTATACAAAGTCAACAGACATTGTGAAATGGGGGGGAAACCCTAAAATAAGAAAAAAAAAAACAAATTAACAAAAATATATATTACATAAAAACTTTATGAACAAATTATGACCATTAAATGAAGGCAAGGAAGGGGATAAGTCTATAAACTTCGAGCATTACCAATAAATAAAACAAATCAAACTATTAAAAGCACATGTGATAGAAACGAATTAAAAAGAGATACCTAAAACTTGGTTATAACTTTAATTAAAGTTATTAAATAGTAACAAGAAAAGCCACAAAAAAGTCCAAATGATTTAATATTAACAGTCCATAGAAAACTCAAATACATAGAGTAAGAAATAGCCAGAAGAAACAAAGAAACATTGTTTAAAATCTCCTAAAATGTATTACTTCAAATACTGTTTCTATGTTGTATGCGAAATTCATAAAATTATATTTACTCAGCCTTAGTATATGCAGCAGATTTAATTTAAACTCTTAGCCTAAAGTATGCAACAGTATGTCAAATTATTATGTTTAACAAAGATCAATACTTTTTTGTTATTAAAACCGGTTTTTAATTTACGGCAATGCCTTTGATTTCTCTTACAAACGATTATTTAGCAAAAAGAATATGTTTTCTAAAGTATTCCTAAATTCCCTTAATAAAAAAAAAAAAATCTAATAAAAAAGATTGCATACATCAAATGTAGTTAATAAATCCTTTACTCTTTTTTCAAAGTAAATATATTTTTTTTTTTTGATGAAAGGCAATATTTGATTAATTTTCATACTAAGACATATTGAAAATTTTTGTTATTTTGCTTAGATCTAAAGAAAAATTTCATATCGATTATAAAGATTTTAACGCAAACTTTGTGAAGTGCTTTTTGAATTTTTGTTCGTCGTATAGAGAACTATTTCTGTCAAATTGATTTGATTACTTTCTGTGATTACCTAAAATATATTTGTAATTTTTAGTTATCCTTTTCATACTTGTTATTAAACAGACTGCCCAAAAGTATGCAAACAATTATAAATTTGTAATCATCCTTAAACTATGCTATGCATCTAATATACCTCAACCATTTAGCATGCTTGTGTATAATAAACATCATATAAATATTAAATACTGGCATACCAAAAACATATTTGAAAATTTGATTACACAAGTGGATTATTTTACGTAATAGCAGTCAAAGGATGCATATTAACCAGCTAATAATGGGACAAATATCAAATATAGGCAACTTCAAACGCATGTCTACAGAAAAAATTATTTTCAATAAAATTTCAATTAAGATATTGTTTGATTTCAAACTTACTTCAAATTAAAAGTTTAATAATATCTATTAAATGTTTAATTGGAAATGAATTTGGTGCACATTAACTGAAAAAAATGACAAAATTTAAATCGATTAAATTTAAAAAAACGATCGTATAACGAATGATAAATTGTTAGGCCCATTCGCTATATTAAAATATTCAATATATCGTACCAAATCGACTGTACATTTAAAATTTCTTCAAAATTCTGATTTTGTTGAAAACGAGAAAAGAAACTGCAATAGTGGCTTGGTTACACGCCTAAATTAAAATGTTCTCCAACAAAATTTTTTTTACTACGGTTTTTTAATTTTACATATTTTTTACCAACTGTTCATTATATCGAGTACAAATTTTCAGCAAAATTCGTTATAAAGCACTGTGCGCCTGAGACGATTTAAATAAAATTTGCGTGTTACTCCAATCGGATTATGTTTCTAGTTGTTCTACAAAGTATTTTACAACGAAAAATATCTAGGTGGTGCTTTTTTCGAGGCCAAATTTTTAAAAGTTTGATTAACTTTTAAAAATTTGCCCTGTCTTTAGTTTAGGGGCACCTTACCGATTATGACAAAAAATGTAGGAACGCTTTAGATACGAGAGCTGATTCGAGAATTTTTTTTTTGTGAAGCACGCCCCATTTAGTTTTCTCAAAAATAACTTATATGTTTGGAACAAATTATATCTCATTGGATAGCTTATAAAATATTCTTTCATATGATATATATAAATTTTTATTTTCCAGGGGATGGAAGCGTCTTATTTCTAAAATTACATATATGTGCGGAACAAATTATATCTCATTGGAAAGCTTATAAAATCTTTTTTCGTATGCTATCGACAAATTTGTATTCTCCAGGAATGGAGGCGTCTTATTTCACTTTAAAGCTAAAAAATAACTTTTTTTAAAAATTTAAATTTTCAAAAATTGACTTTTAAGACTTAGCTCACGTATCTGGCTCGTTCCTAATTTTTTTTTTATCAAAATCGGCGAGGTTTCCCTAAAGTAAACACATGCCAAATTTTGAAAATTTTGCTTAGCCTTAAAAAAGCGCCACCCAGAGTTTTGTCTCTAAAAAAAGGTAGTACTTTTAATGCTGATCACATGGCTTGAGTATTATAGGTACCATATTATTGACAAACTTCCGAGTTTTTGTTTTGTTTTCCTCAGTTTTTAATTTTAAAATGAAATAACATGCTCCCAATCATTGAAAATAAATGTGTATATGTATCAAACGAATAAGATTTTATAAGCTTTCCAATGACATATAATTTGTCCCGAACAGATAAGTAAGTTTTAAGAAAATTAAAATTTAAAAAATTTAATTCTTAAGCCTTGCTGCCTGCAAACGGGGCGTGTCTGAGAAAAAAATAAAATACTAGACTTTGCTCACGTAACTGAAGTTACTAATTTTTTTTTTAACCAAAACCGGTGAGGTTCCCTAAACGAAAGACAGGCCAAAATTTTGGTTAGCCGCGAACAAAACGCCACCTAAAATTTTTTTCGTTGGAAAATGGGTTTTAGACCCTTCAGAAACATAATCCGTTTTCAGATTGGAGTAACACGCAAATATTATTCAAATTAACTCAGGATCACCGTTATAATGTACAGAGCCAAAAGTACGAACGACAAGGCGTTGGCCCAGTGCATTTAACGGTGGTATAAGCGTTGGCAGAGCGTTGGATTTCTGAAGATTTAAGTGCTTTGCCAACCAGAAAATGATAACAGCGGGCAGGGCTTGGCGTTCCTTTTTACAGCGTTGGCGAAACACTAACAAAAAAATATGTGGTCTAAATATACCACAAAAATAGATTTTGAAAAAAAAAAAGTTAATTTAAAATTTTTTTGCTACTTGCCGGTACTCGAACCCTGGCCACCAGATTAGCAGCCAAGAGCACTTCCCACTGCGCTAACGAAACACATAAAACTTGATAGCTTAAACGCAAATAAGTGATAACAGCTGGCTAACCGTGAGTTGTGATCGTTGTCAACACTGGCATAACGTTTGCTGTTAGTAACTTGCCAACGCTGAAAAATCAAAATAAAAGTTGGCCTAAAAAAGATTTTTCACTAGGTGGGCCTGTTTTTAATTTTTCTCTATACCATCGTACGTTTTCCTTCTTCCTTTTAGCTAAGGATACTATCTACGTCAAAAATATATAATTTTAAATATATTTTTTTGTTTGTTTTACTACTCAAAAGCAAAATATTTGCCAGGTGACGTGACGCGACAAAGTTTAAATTTTATAAAAAAATTAACTCTGCTTGAAATGTCTCAGATTTATTTAAAATTAATTTTACTCCAAACAAACATGATTTAAATTAAACGTTTTTGACATCAGCTACCAGCAACGCAAAAGTAATGTGAATAAATGTTGCGGTGACGAACGTGACATAGGAATGTCAATGAAAGCCGAGTTAAAATTTCTCGTCTACAGATCTTTATTTAATTCGTTTGCATTGTTTTTAGGTATTTGTTGTTGTAACAAATATTTTGAGATAGGATTATACTTGCATCATCGATCTTAAAGAATTCAATATTTAAGAGAAAATATTACTGAAAATGAATAAAAAGTTGACTGAAAATATCAAAGGAAATTTGCGGTCCAAATTAGACCAATTTATCATCATGGCAACAAAGATAGGCTATGATGGACTTTTAGTTTAACAACATTTAAGTATTTGTCTTTAATAATACAAGTCAAAAAAATTATGTGTCCACTTTTAATAAAAAACAATAATCTCAATGTATATAAAAACAAAAAACTAATAAAACTGTAAAAATATTACACACTCAAATAAAAAAGTTAGTAAAGTCAGCAAAAAATTTTGCTGAGTCAGCAAAATTTTAGTCAGGAGGGTGCTTGCAAAAAATTGCTAATGTCAGGAAAATCTTTTGCTGAAAATCAGCGAGCTGATTTTTAGCAACAAAATTAGTAGATTCAGCAAAAGTTTTGCTAACACTTAGTAGATTAGAAATTAAAAAACCCTTGCTAAAATTAATAAAATTTTTGCTAAATATAAGTAGACTGAAATTAACTCAAAAAATTTGTAGAAAAATTATACTTCAGTTAATTTATTTGCTGAAATTCATAATTGTTATTTTGTTTAAATAATTTAAAATACGTTACAAAATATAAAAATGTGCATACTCCGAAATTAACGATATGAATTAATGTAATATCTAAAAACAAAAGAAATAATTATATATATATCTTTGAACTACTTACATCAATTATTGTTTTAAATGATGCTATCTTTTAAAGGAACGCAAATGCCGCAGAGAATTATAGAAACGAAACGAAAACAAACAAAATATAACATATACAACCCTTTTTTGCAATAAGAAAAAGGAAACAGAAAACTCTACATAAGATGTATGTCTTTGTCTTTCGTTTTAGTCTGTCTACTTATTGCATATTTGTTTGCAATTTGACGACACAAGATTATTAATATATATAAACATTTAGTTTACAAATACACATTTAATCTTTATTAAATTTAAATATTTTATTTTTCCTTTTATTTAATTAATAGATTAAGTTGTTTTAATCCACAATTTTGTTTTATGTATGAAAAACAGATACAAAAATCTTCCATGGTTGACTTTTTTATATTATGTATTTCTAGAGCTGTACTTTTTAGTATAATCTAATTCATTCTGCGTATATCTTTCAATCTGGTGATTTACAAGATGTTTTACTAACTTTTATACAAACTTATTTTTTTGAGTGCAGAGTAAAGACTAAATTTTTTATATATGTAAATAGAACATTTTTGGTCTTCAAAGTTTATTAACGTCATGATGAGTGTTAGGAAAAGACCCTAGCTCGTGTTTGATTACTAAGAAGACAAAAAAGGAGCAAAATTGATAAATTAAAAGGTTTTTTTTTTTAAAGCTCTGCCTATTCTTTAGGCTCTAGATTTTGTAAAACTTCGGGTTCTGATCAGATCTTTAGCCAGATCAAAATGCCTATCAACCTAGCTAATATGTTTTATTTGCTTTATTTTTGTAAATATGCGTAGGTTGAAAGCTGGTTATAAATTAACAATAAAAAAGTCACAATTTTACCATTTTTTTTAACAAGGCGTCGAAATTTTTTTTCAAATTAATACTTTAAAAGCACTATTTACTAATGGTGGTAAAGCGTTATAAATCAAGACGGTTGTAAATTTTTATAAATCAAGTACTGCCAAAGCACATTTTGCCAACTTTAAGTTAGCGTTGTAAATAAGTTCTTTAATTTCTGCTAATGGTACTAAAAATAAAGTGCTTGATTTTGCTGACCATCGGCAATTTCTGGCTGGGTAGTCAATGCAAATAGTTAGTTTGTACGTTATATCGCGATTTCGTTATACCGAGTATTGGTTTGACTGTATTCAAAAAACTTGCCAAAATTTTAACAAAAAAAAAAGTAAGAATTTAAAAAAAAAGGCTAAAATTGAAAAAAATCGCTAAAAATTAAAAAAAATTGTTAAAAAAAATAAATAAATCGCTGAAATTAAAAAATTGCATAGTTGAGAAAAAAGGCCCCAAAAATGAAAACATCGCTAAAAAAAATATTTTTGTAGATTAATATGACATTGTCATATAAGATTTTATTTGTTGCTTTTCAAAAAGTTTGAAAAGTTTTGAAAAGCAACAATACTATCTAATGTGGCAATATCATATCAGATTTTTGTACTTGAGGTAGAATAAAATTCTAACTAAATATAGAAAGTCCGAATAAACAATTTTTTATTTTGAGATTTTTTCGATTTTTAAAATTTTTTTTTTTTAATTTTGAGATTTTTTTTTTAAATGTTATCAGTTTTTTTTTAATTTTTAGCCATTATTTTCAATTTTGGCGTTTTAAATCTTCGTGATTTTTTTTTTAATTTTGACAATTATTTAATTTTGATAATTTTTTTTTTCAATTTTAGCTATTTTGGCTGTTTTTCTTTTTTAATTTTGGCTATTGTTTTTAGACCTTGGCGATATTTAAAATATTGCAGATTTTTTTCATTTTCTTTCCTTTAAATCTTGTCAATATTTAAAGTATTGGCGATTTTTAAAATAGTTTGGAGATTTTTATAAAATTCTGGCGATTTTTTTCTAAGTTTCAATTTTATTTTTTAATTTTAACGATTTTTTTCATTTTCTTTTAATTTGGACGATTGTTTTCAATTTTGGCGATTATTTCAATTTGGACGATTTTCTGACAACTTGGCGATTTTTTAAAATGTTGGTGATTTTTTTTTTAAGTTTTGTCATTTTTGTTTATTTTTTTTTTTTTTTGCCAAATTCAAATTTTAATACTAAGTATACAGTCAAATCCCGTTATTACGAATGATATATTGTCAGGCACATTCGTTATAGCGAAATATTCGATATATCGCAACAACTTTTTTTACTAAATCGATTACTAATTTTACATTTCCCAAAATGCTGAGTTTATTGAAAATGAAAAACAAACCTGCAATAGTAATTACACGCATTTATTTAAAAGTTCTCCAACAAAAATTTGTTTTCATCTCACGATTTTTTAAATTTTTAAATATTTTTACCAACTGTTCTTTATATCGAGTATAAATTTTTAGAAAATTCGTTATATAAGGTAGTCAAGCCAACAATTTCTTCATTCGTTGTATCGTGTTTTCCTTAAACCAAGTATTCGTTATACCGGGCTTTGGCTGTACACCACAAAAATGTTAGAAAATAAAAACAATATTCAATTAAATTTTTAATAGATATGATTAAAATCTTGATTAAAATAATATCAATTAAATAGTTACACATTATTTTAATTGATACTACAATATTCTTAATAAGACTGAATCCAATTAAATTCCTAATTAAATAAACAAATATTTTAATTGAAACTTGATTTTAGTTTTTTCTGTGAAATTAACTTTTTTCTTAATTTTTTACCAATTTGTGTTTTTTCAGTTTCTTTTTTGAATTCTCCAGTTTTGCGCTTTAAAATTGCTTTTTCTTAAGTTTATCTTCTCTAATCATAATATTAGTGTTTTATTGCACAAAATGGTATAGTTTCAAGCCTTCTCCTATTACACTGTACAACACAAAAAAAACTTACAAGGTCCGACACATAAATTTTTATAGAAGAGACAAAAAAAAAGACACGTGTATCGGCGTTTTGAAAGTTTACATCTGGGTTTAATTTTAGCGGGAGGTAAATTTTCGCCCAAATGCAAATTTTGTTTGTCAATCGGCATAGAAAATCGAGTAAAGGTTATGTTTAAAGTACAGTAGTGGTCAAAACATTTGGAACTGAAATCGCATTTGTTGTTTTCATTGATTTATTTTCTTTAAATCACACTTAGTTACTAAAATAATTTTTTTACATATTCTTCGTACAATGTTTTATGTTAAACAAATTAAAAAAATTAATAATAATAGATGTATTCAAAATGCAGGTGTTCAAAACATTTGCAACTCTCATTATTCTTACTCTTAACGAAACAATGTATACTAACAAATGCTAGGATATAACGCTAATCGCATTGCTTTTTAATATGAGATTCAGGCCGTTACATTTTTTAAACAAATTTATTATAATTATTGTTCTTTAATAGTTGTTATACGATGTTGGAAGCATAAACATCGTAAGAATAATTTTTGTAACAAATGCAGGAAATAAATACAATTCTGATTTTAAATCAAAAGTTTTAAATGATTCTCGAAATGGACTTTCCCAAAAAGAAATTTCTATAAAGTACTCCGTTCCAAAATCAACGATTTGCCGCATTGTTAACAGTGGTAACATCCACACAACTCGTAAAGGTGGAAGACCTCGTATTACAACTGTAAGAGAAGATCGGAAAATCAAGAATTTTTTTACGAAATATCCCAAAGCAGTTACCAAAAAAGCTAAAACTGAACTTTTAATAGATGCCAGTCTTCCCACCATTAAAAGAAGAGCCCGAGAATATGGTCTTAGAAGTTATAGATGTACAAAAAACTGTTTGTGTCGCAAAAAACCCGAAAAGCTCGGCTTGACTTTGCACGCACAAATTTGAACTGGACTCAACAGCAATGGAAAAATGTATTGTGGTCAATACGAGTGGTGGTAAACTTTTCACGGGGTGAAAAGTTTAACACCAGATACACAACCGCCACAGTGAAGCACGGAGGTGGAAACATTATGGTTTGGGGGGTGTTTTTCATGAAATGGGATTGGCCCAATTAACCGCATTACTAGCACAATGACGGCCACAATCTATATAGATCTTTTGAGTTCAGTTATGCTTCCGTATGCTGAATGCCGTATGAAAAACACACGGCGATGGTTTTTAAAGTTTGGCGGCATGAAAATTAAATTAATATCATGTCGTGGCCTGCTCAATCTCCCGATTTCAACCCGATTGAGAACATGTGGATGATTGTAAAACGGAATATCGGCAATAAAGTATTCCGAAATGGTGATGAACTTTTCGTCGAGTTGGAGAAGCAGTGGAATGAAATTTCTGACAATTATATATTAAAAAGTTTATTGCCTCAATGCCTAAGAGATGTGTTCAGAAGTTTTAAAAAATAATGGCTACGCAACAAAATATTGAGTATTTCCTGTTAATTACTTTAAGAGTTGCAAATGTTTTGAGCACTGCACTTATTTTGTTAAAATTACTTTTTTTTATTTTTGAGAAGTTATGAATATTTTTTTTGTATTTGTAAAATAATATGCTATAACTGAATTTAATAAAAAAAAAAACAAAAACTTATACCACAAATCTTTTTGATCAATAAAATTAAAATTACCTATACCATGATTACAGTTGTAAATGTTTTGAACACCACTGTATATGTTGAGAAAGAAACATTTATAATTATAAATGTTTCTTTTATTTCTAAAAATTATGTAATTTTTAAATTTTTTTTTTAAAATTCATAATTTTTTAACAAATATATGTAGCATTTTATGGCAAGGATACCTTTAAATGTAATTTTTACCAAATAATTGGAAAATTGACAAAAACAGCATGTAATGTCAAATGTCATAAAAATTTGTCCTAGTTTTGAAACATCAATTCAGTTATCAAGAATAAAACCATTTCTATAAATGGAGGTTTGTTGAAATTTTATGAAAAACTAAAATGTGAAAAATTCTAGGTTTAAATACTTTTTACAGAATTTTTGGGAATTTAAACTTGCAAAATGGGAAAATGATTTTAATCTTTTCTGGCAGCACTATTCCAAATAGAAAACGATAATTATCAATAATAGCTTTTTGGTCTCTTTAAAGCTTTTCGCTTTAACAATACAAAGAAAGAAAAAAAAATTACCTTTTAAATTTCCTTTTCCACTTCGCTTTGATTTAACTTTTTTTTCGCCGTGCTCATATATTTGGTATATTTTATTTTCATTTTTTTTTTCTGTATTAGAAAAAGATTTGGCAAAGCCAAAAATATATTTTTTTTTTAACTTTTACTTTTTTATATTTTCTTAGAAAATATATTTTTAATGCATATTGATCTTTTTGCATTTAATACACTGCTTATTATAATGATCATATTTGGCTCTTTAATTATACAACACCACCAACACATATTATTTTTTCTTGAAACGAAATAGAGACAAAGGCAAGACTAACGACAGGCCCCGGCACGCAAACGCAATTTATTATTGAATTTATAACACTTTTATACGTATTAAACTATGACACTTTAACACAATTTTTATTAAAAAATATTAATCTACCATTGAACTACGTTTTTATTAAATAATATTGACATTTTTTAATTATTTTAACAGAATTTTTATTTAAGAAAGACGAGCACTACCACCGGACATCCGTATCATTTAGAAACTGAGCGAAAACTAAAAAAAAGTGCAATAAGAAAAAGAATGAAGAGAGCCAAGATTTGCTGGAAAATATGAAGTACGTTGTTGTTGTTAGTTAAAGCTTTATTAAAAATCTCTGTACAGTATTATAGTGCTGTCAGACAGGTTTTTGCTAAAGTCCCCATTTTTCAGGTTGAATTCTCCAAAACTCCCAAAAACACTTTTTAATCGCACCCAATTTTTCAAGTGAAAAC
Organism: Delia radicum; assembly: GCA_021234595.1. Lineage (NCBI taxonomy): Eukaryota > Metazoa > Arthropoda > Insecta > Diptera > Anthomyiidae > Delia > Delia radicum. The sequence goes on along the minus strand of CM037852.1, from coordinate 22,364,525 downwards.
TAGTAGTGTCCGACCGAGTATTTGGCTTTGGCTTCGGAGTACGGCCAAAAAGTGAAGTTCGGCCAAGTTTGGTGTTCGGCCAAATTCGGCCAAAATTTGCCCGAACTACCGAACTTTTTATGATTATTTATAAAAAGCACAAATAAATAACAACTGTGGTTATATTTACTTTTCAGAATTTACAAAAAAACATAAAAAATACAATGTTGAATATGATAGAATACCAAAAACAAAAACAACGATATTTAAATATCAATGTGTGTGAAAAAATGTCAAAAAGCCAAAAGAGTTAAAAAAAAATTTCCAGAAATTTCGAGTGGTAAGTAATCCTAAAAATAGAATAACAGGTTCACCAATTTGGGATAGACATGATGCAGTACCAGAGTAGCAGAACCAAATGAAAATTTTATTGAAAAAGAAATTAAAATATTTATTAAGGAGCCTTTAAGTCCCGAAATATAAATATATTTGAGTATTGGAATTCAAGTCCATTAAGAAATTTAAAAGCTGTAGCCCCACCAACTAGTGTAACTAGCGAACAGCTTTTTAGCGCTGCCGGACAGCTGTATTCTGATAGACGAAGCAATTCACATGGTGTGAATGCGGAAAAATTGCTTTTCTGTCATTGCAATATCAAACTTTTTAATTTTAAATATTAAAGTTTAAGTTTTTTTTTTCTATATCAACTTAAAAATCGTTCAACTATTTTTCTTTGACTATAAAATATAGTACAAATATATTATTCCTTTTTTGAACTTAAAATAGTACAACTATTTTCCAAATATGATTTTTTAAAAAAATATACCTATAAATTTTTTATTTTTGTTTAATGTTAATAACTTTTTGGTTTAAACTTATTGATCTAAAAAACAATTTATATTTTTTTTATTAAAACAAAAAGTTCAGCTTCGAATTCGGCCGAACATTGATATTATGGCCGAAGTTCGGCTTCGACCGAAAAAAAATGAGTTCGGTCTGACACTAAAAACTAGTATGCTTATCTAACAAATTTTCAAACGACATGAAACAAAAATTCATAATAGACTTTGAAATACGACGATTTTCAGTAAATTTGGGAATGGAAACTTGGCATTTTCCACTCCCTAAATACCTTGAATTTGGTACGGGAATTTTAAATATAAAATTTAAAAAAAAAAAAACAGTTATACATTTTACATTTTTAATGCAGCTCATTTTTAATTGAAACAAATTTTGAAATGAAAAAAATGTATTTATTAAATTTCCCTGTTACTTCGTAAAAGATTTTGCCATTGTAAAATTTGTCCAACATACTTTCAATTACCAAATACATATTGCATAAATGTAGAGTTTGGCTTAATTGTTCATAATTCATTTCGTGCATTTTTATTTATTTATCCATTTATATTCAGAAAAAAAAAAGTAATTTCAAATTTGCATCACAAATTTCATTGCAAATTTGCAAATCATATTCAGACGTTTCAATTTGAAATTAAGAAAACAGCAATTTGTAATTCAAAAAATACCAAAAATCAAATTTGTTTTTAACAAAATCGCGGGTGTTTTTCATATAATAGCACATGGAAAACAAAAAAAACCACTATTTGAAATAAAAAAATACTATTGGAGTTCAAAAAATACTAAATGTAATTTAAAAACACCACATGTAATTCAGAAAACACCGAATAATATTACAAAAAAATAATAAATATAAATCAAAAAATAAACAGGACATACAATGAAATTCAAAAAATACATAGTGAAACTTAATAACACCAAACGTTTAACGTCCGACAGAACAGTTCGGCCAAAAAACTATATTTGGTCTGTTATTTTGGTATCTGGACCCAATAACGATACATTTTAATATTGATGACATGTTTTTTGAGCCGATTTAATTCCATTTTGGAAAAAAGCAGAAGTTTAGCTATAAAGTTAAAAGTTCCGCTGTAGAACTATTTTCGGTTTGGTTGAACTTTCGGAGGACGAGCAGTGAATTCATCGATTAGAGAGCAGTGAATTCATCCCACCTAATCAGCCCAATTAACATTTTTCCATTCGCCAAATTGGTTTATAATCCTTTCAAATACCGAATACCAACCAAATGCATTTTCCGGCTGAACTGTTTTTATGGTGTGAGAAGCTAAAGAAAAGAAAACTACAGACCACGATTTTTAAAATATTTTTTTTACGCTTTTTATAGCCAAAAAAAAAAACAAAAAATTCAATATTTTGGATTGCCCGTTATACAAAAATTAAGTGACTTGGGGACAAAAAAATATCATTTGGAAGCTTACATTTTCCACTAAATACTTATTTATATAATTTAAACTAGGAATTTTGTATGTATTGTTGATATTTTAAAATTTAAACTTTTTAAAATTATTTTTGCCTTTTTTTTTCTTTTGAGTTTTTGTTTAATTTCACACATTTTAGTTTTTTTCGAATTTCATGATAAATAAAGACGCAATTCTAAATACAATATTTGTTAAAAAATTTGTTTTATTAAATAGCGCTTGGGTTTTCTTCACACTAGTGAAGTTTTCATTTCAATTAAGCTTTAAATAAAGCAGTGGGCATTTTTTTAATTTCCTTTAAAGATACAGAGGGCAATTAATTTTGATAACCTTAAAAACCATTCGTGTATAAAATGTTCAATTTTGCAAATTTAAAAATGTTTAATGTGCTTTACTGAAAATAAGTAATCCTAAAACCTATTAAGTATCTTCAGCGAAAAATTTGTGTTTTATAAAAAAAAATAGTTTTCTTTTTAACCTTAGGCAGTCGTAAAAATTGCGATTTAAAAATTAAAAAAAATATATATATAACTTCTGTGCAGAACACCTATGACGACAAATAATTTCATTTCAAATTTTCATAATTTTTGTTCTTATCAGTTACGTAACTATAAATGAAGCCTATCATTCTAGGGTTAGGTTCTATTTAACTATGTCATACAAAAAAATTGCCTCAACATGTCCAAATTCTTCATATAGACTATTTTTGAGTAAAACAAAAAAATGTTTAGTAGAATGTATTATTCTTAATTAATTTCGCTAATTTTCTAAAAGTTTACACAACAATTTCGTGATGCGAAACAACGAATTTCTCTGGTAAAATATACAAATTTTAGAAAAATATACACACAAATTTCGTTGATTTTTTACATTTTACGAAATATTGTAGTAACAACAAAATACTGTGTACAATCTTCGAAATAAGTGGCATATATTATGTATGGATTATTTTTCAGTGCTAAAAAACTTTAAAATTTGTTTTGTATGTTAAATTTACTTGTTGAAGTCATATCTTAATTATGAGTTTTTTCTTAAATAATAGTTTTAGCACAAATAATTTGCTTTTAGTTATTTCTTTTTAGAATTCCCATATTTTCATCCAAAACATTTTAAACGTTTTGACAAAACATTTTTAAAATCACACAAATGGGTTTTCTGTTTAAATTTTATACGAATCTTAAATAAGAGCAGTATAAAAATATTAAAAATATATTATTAGGATAGTAAATATATTTTTTTATATAGTAAATATATTTTACTATATATTTTTATAGTAAATATATTTAATTAAAAACTGCTTTTCCGAATAAAAAAGTTCGTATACAGTCATATCCGATTTTATATATTATATTAAAATATATAGCTTTATATAGCTTAATATGGATATATGTGATGGCTTATATGATCCTATATCTTTTATAGTGTTTTTCGAACATTTTTGAAAACGTCTCATACATATTAATATCTTAGTATATATCGATGATATTACCGTAGATGTGTCATATATTACTACATATGGTATATATTAATTAGCATGAATTCATATATCATTTTATATGGTTTAATACAATGTTAAGTACAGGCGCTGTTACAGGGGAGGGAAAATGGGATATTTTCTCCCCCAGAATAAAATGTTTCAATACAAAAATGCTAAAAAGATAAGGAACGTTAATCAAAAATACTCCAACTTTACTCTCCAAAAGCATTTTCTGGATTCGCGACTGGTTACGTGTAATAGTATATAAAATCATATTAAAATTTTGTTTTACATCGATCTAAAGTGTTTAATGTCAATTTTAATTTGAAGCTTAAATTTTGCTTTGGACATGTTAAACATTACTAATTAAATTTTGGTTTGCAATGAAACATTTAGAAAATTTAATTTGTAATATTTCTATTTCAAATTTCAGCAATAAGTTTAATGTTTATATCTGAAATTTTTAAAATTACAACATAATTGGAATTTTTGTAATATTTATAAATTGAGAAACAATATTTGAAATTGAGAAAATTTTAGGTAAAAAAATTGAATATTTACGCTATCATTTAAAAATGTAAAAGAAGTCTTTGATTAATTTATAAACTTCTATAAATATAAATATAAATGAAAATTTTCTGCATTTCAAACAGAATTCGGACAAAACTATATCAAATTACTTCTAATTGTATCTAAATTAATCTAATACGATGCAAAAAGCTGCTACAATTTGTTTATTCTGTTCTAGAATTAGAAACAAAATCTATAAGGTTAATTGTAAGTCCAAAATCCAATGAAAACTCAAATTCTTGAATTGAGTAAATATGATTTTTAGACAACATTTGCAGCGCAAATTCGCGATCATACAAATTACAAAAAATATGATAGGAAATGTTGAAATAATGATAGAATTACAGTATAGATGACCGCAAAACGCTTAATTTATGACAATAACTGAATACTATGACTTTAAATAATTAAAAAATACCGTAAATAGTCATTTGGAATGTGTAATATTAAACCGAATTATTTGGTCCTTTTGCCTTTATCTGACGTGGGTCCAACATTGTAAATAAAAGAAAAAATCTATGCTGGAGATTTCGATGAAGACTCAGTTAAAACAAATGATATCACTTATCGGCAGTTTAACTACGTTAAAGTGAAAATTTCTGGGTGATAATGTTTATAATTCAACTTAAAGATTTAAAATAGATCTACTTCAAACCGAAAAAGGTATCAGTAATGAATATACTAGTTAAATGATCGGTATAAAACTTAATTAAATATTACTGGGAATCGTAAAAAAATATATTTTGGAAGCATATGTTTAAAAATGTTGCTTAATTTTGCTCGAAAATTCAAGAGTTTTTAAATACCTTTTCTCTTATATATTTGTCCTAATATTTTGGAATATAAGCAAAGTAGAAGGAAGCAAAATAATAAAATCAATTATTTATCAATCAAATTCTCTTATAATTTAAGTTTTTCAAAGATATAACGGTAATAATGAAAAATATCATAAAGGGTCCGCCATGTAACGTTTTTTTTTTTAACTTGTGCTTATTTCGTGAATGGTAACACTTAGCTCATGTCTGATTTGACAGATAATTAGTTTTATCCTTCCGCTGAACGAATATGGTCCGCATGTTCGTTATCTTGTGAAAAAAGTGAAAGAAGCTGGCATCCTCATCGATAAACCAAAGCGTGAAAAGCCAAAAACAGTGCGTACACCCGAGAATATTGCTGCTGTGGCAGAAAGTGTGCGTGAAGCGCCATCAACATCAATTCACCGTCGTTCTCAACAATTGAACATTTCGGAGATATCATTGAGACGAATTTTGCATAAAGACCTTGGTATGACGCCATACAAAGTTCAATTGGTTCAGGAGTTCAAAAAAAAAAAAAGTTATTTGGCTAATCCTTTATAATATTAAAATTGTTCGTATTATTTTTTGCAAGCACATGCCCGCCTTATTTTACTATTTTGCAATTCTAGTTAATTTAGTGAAACAAATATTGAGAAAATATTATGTTAAATAAAGGATCACTTAATTATGAACAATCTAACAGTTTAAAAATCCATTTCATAACAAAGATTTGATCAAATTTAGAAAATTCAAGCCATCGTTCTTATTATTTTTTTTTAAACCACTATATTTGGTAGCTTTACTTAAGTCAAATATTGAGAAAATTGGAGTTATTTTTAGAAAGTTCGGTTTAAAAAACAGACTTTTTTAATTTGACGCTTAATGGGTTACAGAAACCGAAAGTATCTCAAGTGAAAGGTGTTTCAATAAGCTTTCAAATGATATGTATTTTGTTTTGATCCTATTACAAATGTTGGATACAAAGAATTTTAAATTCAAACTTAGGAGGCGCATAACTCGAGAACTGGGGGTCGGCAACAAAGAAAATATATTTAAAAGTTCTAATGATAGTGAAAATTTGAAACTAATCCGAGTTATGCCCGTAAACTAGAGTTTAGAAAATAAAACTATATAAAGCTTCATATCAGTTTTTATTTTATCGGGTTGGGAAAACATTTTGGTATTAACATTGTTTTTTGTAAAAAAATTTTCGGGAATTTTAATTTGCAAAATAGCTAAATGAACAAAAAACGTGTCTGGTAACACTAGTCGCTATTACCAAAAATTTAATACGATTTTCTCATTGTTAGGGCAAGTATACACGATCAATATTATTTATCCATCTATTACAAATTAACCAATCAGAATATCTTATTTTTTAATACTATCTTCTGATTGGTTGAATTTAAAAAAATGTATCAATAATATTGATCGTGTGTACCCCACTTAGAGCGATAATGAACAATAAAAGCTTTTTGCTCTAATAAAAACTCTTTGCTTTAAAAAAAGCTTTTGCATAAGAGTGAGAGTAAGTACCAACAAGTAATAAAGTTTACCTTACAAATTTCCTTTTTGGTTTGCTCTCCTTGGATCGTGTTGTTATTTTGTTGTTTTTTTCCGCATTGCAAAAACATTTGAGAATCTTTTTATTTTGTTTGAGTATTGCACAAAGCTTTGGAAAGCCAAATTTTTTTTTTTTTTACATTCGCATATTTTTTCAACATTTAAAACACACACTAAGACATTTTATTTTTTTCATGGAACGATGTAGTGACAAGAGCTAGACAACTGAAAGACCCCGGCACGCACACGTAATTTATTATTTATTTATGCGATGTGATTTTTTTAAAACACACTAGACAAAAACCAAACAGCTAATGCGTTACGGCACGGAACGACTAATTGAGCCTTAACACTTATTTCACGTATTAAATAATACTTTAATAAAATTTTTATTAAAAAATATTAATTTAACATTGAACTATATTTTTATTGAATAAAATTGACATTTTTTTGATTATTTAAACACAATTTTGATTTAAAAACGACGACCACTACTACCGAACATCCGTATCGTTTAGAAATTGAGAAAAAACTAAAAAGTGCAATAAGAAAAAGAATGAAGAGAATGAAGATTTGCCAAAAAAAAAAATAAGAAGTACGTTGTTGGTGTTGTACTAACACTCAGTTGACAAGATTACGGTGCTGCCAGATTAATTTAAGCTTAAGTCCTAAATTTATATGCTAAAATCCCCAAATAAGCTATTGAATCCAAAAATGTTATAAGTTAAACAGAATTTTTATAGAACAATTGGAATACTTAGCTCAAAAATGTTCGAACACATTAAAATTATTATTCACGTGAAAATTTTAAAAAATTTTCGACACTTTGAGGCATAATAATTTAAAAATTTTGGCCTCAGTTTACTTATTTGGGCACCCTCAAAACAAAAAAAACAAAAAAATGTAACCTTACGCAAACTTTTTCTGGCAGCACTGTAATCTTGTCAAATGATTTCTAGTAAGAGAACTTCGCCATTAGCACTGCGAATTATTGAATTTCTTACAAAGCCTATGGTATAATATTTTCGCTTTTAGTTTTGACTTTAATTGTGAACATTCTCTAAAGCTTAAGTACAACAACAACGTACTTTTTATTTTTTGGCAAACACTGTTGCCAATTTAACTATTTTCTTGTCAAATCTAGCGATTTTTAAGTCTCATTTAGACGTGCTAACTTATCTTACCTTAAATATAGTCAACGGCCTTAGCATAGTTCTGAATGTAAAATTTATATGCAAATTTCTGTGGTCAAACTTAAGCTCTGGTTATTTTTAGAAAAGTAACTCGCCCTTAGCGGGATCAAATACGATTAGCCATTACCCAGGCAGAAACTCCTAGTTGTACAAAAAATCAAACACTGGCATACTGGCTAATAGAGAAATAAATTTTTGGCAGAACACTTGGGTTTTGCCAGTATTTGTTTTACAATAATTTCGGTGGTCTACAAAACAGAAACATTGGCAAAGAATTGGCTGAGACCACTACGCCAATGTTGGCAGTGTGATCTCGGTGGTCTACAAAACAGAAACATTGGCAACGAATTGGCTGAGACCACTACGCCAACGTTGGCAAAACGTGTTTACCAGTGCTATCCAGTAGAACACTTGTTTGAGACTGGTAAACCGTGTCCGTAAAGCAGGTTGCCAGTATTACTTTTACAATAATTTCGGTGGTCCATAAAATAATAACATTGGCAAAAAATTGACTGAGACCACTGGGCCAACGTTGACAAAAAGTGTTTTACCATTGCCATCCTGTCGTTATTAAATACGAATTTTTAAGTATTCTCTACGCATGCATTTTTCTTGGGTTTAGTAATAATTTCCTATATAAAAATAGTTTGAAAAAATCAATGTCTTTTGGAGAAGCTTGTAAAATTTAAAGTCGATTTTCCATAAATGGAAAAACAATCTGTGCTTTTAAGTGCCTTTCTAATATTTTTTCTTGAAAAATGTCTACAGTATCCAAGAGCCTGTACTATTCTTAAAGATAAACATATTCGAATATTTGATATTTTAACTTGGATTTTCATAAAATAATTCAGAAGTAGGTTTTTAATATGAAAAGAAAGTTCACAGAAAAAAAATAAACAAAATGGTTTTCAGAATTTGTGGTCTTTTTGTGTAAAAACTAACTACAGAATAGTTTTTTTAGGAGAAAATTTCCAGAAAATCGTTTTTAAAAAGTAATGTTTTATCTACGGAATCAAAGATTAAAAAACAAGGATTCTAAATATACGCCCCTTTTCTTAAATATTTAAGAAAAAAGTTTTTAGATTGTAAAATTTCTTATAGGAAAAACTCTGCAGAATCTAATCAAGGATTTTTTGGGAATGAAACAACAAAAATGTCGAAAAAAATATTCCTGTAGAAAAATTTAAGATTCTCAAGACTTTTTTGTAATTAAAATTTTTTATTGTAAATCCAAATAAAATATTTAATATTTAATTTTTTTTATATGGAAGTAAGGTTCAGGCTCTAACGATTTGTTGTACAAATAAATAAGGATTTTCTTAGGATAATCTCTATTTAAAAAAATAATTCTAAATATAGAGCAATTCCATATGAAAGCGATCACCTTTTAGACGACCCCTCTCCGATTTTAAAATAAATAGTCTCAATCGATTGCCCAGCAAAAAATAATGTACCTACATATTTTTTTTTTTATAGTGACTGGTTTAGTGGTGGTGTGCACCACTGTCATGTGACAAAATTGAAGAATTCTTCATAAGGGACCTCATTGAAAGTTGTCCCTTATGAAGAATTCTTCAATTTTATCACATGACAGTGGTGCACACCACCACTAAACCAGTCACTATAAAAAAAAAAAAAATATGTAGGTACATTATTTTTTGCTGGGCAATCGATTGAGACTATTTATTTTAAAATCGGAGAGGGGTCGTCCAAAAGGTGATCGCTTTCATATGGAATTGCTCTATATACTTATTTCTATTACTACCGGTTAAAAAGTTATTAATCCTTAAATTTTTATTTTTACATACCCACATTTATTTTCTTTAGCTTAAAATTTTTACTACAAATTTTTTTTTTTTTTTGTATTTCAACAATTATAAACTAAGTAACACTTTTAAAAGTTGTTAGAGTTCAAACATTTTGTTATTCTTATATTATTTAAATTTTCATTGAATTAGTTTTGGAGTTTTAACTAATTGTAATTTGAACACTATTTTATGAAATGTGTGATTTTATGAAATGTGAGATCTTACTCAAAAAAGAATTAGACGGATTCCAGGTAAATGCATTATATGTTATATAAAAGAAATTATATAACTAGTTACATTTTCCCCTAAGATATTCTGTCGTGTACAAAGTTAAACGTTTTACGTCGATTTTATACAATCCTTAATCCTATTGGAAAACACAATATTTTCGTAACAGCTTCTATCGTTGTATCGGAAATAGAGGAAGATGTGCGAAAGTTGAATTTATATCCCAAGCAGCGTTATTACTTGCGTAATAAAATCATTAAACTTTACAAAAACAGAATGTTGAAAAGAATTTTAAGCCAAGAAGTTTAGTTCAAAAACGTTACATTCTAAGATTTTACGACCAGCTCTTTGATCCATTTCCTTGTACCCAAGAACGTGAGCGAGCGACACCAAAACGAGAATCAGAACTTTGTATTGAAAAGGAACTGGATGTTGAAGAAGCGCACAAAGAATCGGATAGTGAAACCAAATGCAATTGAAACCTCCAGAAATATTCAATCAACAAGCATTTACACCGAACAACTTGTTGGTAAAATTTCACGGTTGAACACTTAGGGCTTATTAAAAAATAGAAATAATTTGAATTGTTTAGCTCTATCAGCAGTTGAAAAAAGGGTAATTAATTAAATAATTACTATTTATTGTTTCTAATAATCATTATCATTGTTTTGTTAATAAAAAATTTTTACTTTGTTTTTAATAAATAAAATTTACTTTGCAATAAAAATTACAAAACCAAAAAATGTTCTTGTTACTGGCAAAAAAAATTTAAGGCTTTATAACTTTTTAACGGGTAGTAATAAAAATAAGTATAGTATACCATTTTTCTCAGGAAAGAGTCCTCTTTAAGTTATTAAAGAAAAAAAATCGATTTTTTCCGATCACTCTAATGGGTATCCGGTGCAATGTAAAAGCGTAAAAAACTGCTTTTAAGCCTAATTTTTCATGTAGAATCGATTCGTGATGTCAGATATATAAATATATTTAGCAGTTTTTGTTCTACAAAAGAAGGTACCTAAAATTCGCGATTTTAGCCGCCGAGCGGGAATTGAAGGAGTTGGAATTTTTCAAAAATAAAAACGCCATTGTTTTTATTGACACAAAAACCTTCTAAAAAGTAATGCTATGATATAAATATGGATGAGTTCATACATATTTATACAAGGATGCATATATGTTGATTTTTTTACCGGGTTATAACATTTATTCTGGGTGTAATATGTGTTTTGCAAGGTACTACCAGAATGAACACGCCCTTTTTAAAATAGTACGGGTTGTAATAGAAAAGTAACCAATTGCCGTCCTTGATTTCTTATTACCAAACTTATTACCGGGTAATACAAAGTATAGCTGGATTATTTAGCGATTTTTTAGTCTGATTCAGCGATTTTTTTCGAAAATAGTTGCCAACACTGTTTTGATTCTCTTCATTCTTTTTCTGATTGCACTTTTAGCTTTCGCTAGACTTGGGCAATCTATGTAGTTCGTTTGAGTGAGCGCTCTTTTTAGTTCAACCGATTTTAATGTACTAGGTCGTTCATCTAGTTCAATCGGCCTTTTTGCAACGTCAATCAATCGTTCATATGAGAATTTTTAGAATCTTTTATTTCGTAATTTTAAAGCGAGCTGTTCATATTTTGAACTTCTTTTTATGCTAATAATTAATAATGAATAAAAATAATGAAATATTTTAATAAAACTAATACAGATGTATATAAAGAAAAATGTGATTGGTAAAAAATAATATTTTTTATACACTTCGTTTAATTTAGAGCTCAAATATTACTTTAAAGAATATTTTTATTGGAAAAACTATTGCAGTGGTGAAATGATCAAAAATACACATACAAAAAAATCTAGGGGCTCGTTTATCAAAAAAAAAAAGGATATAATATTACCAAGTAGCATTTCAACTAATTACTATGCGGGAAATGAAGAGTCGATTGATTCAAAGTGGGCATTCTGTGATATATGATTGGGGAGCACGTAACGAAACTGGTGAAACCAAAATTGTGGTGCACCAAAAAGTGTTAATTTGGGTGAAATGTTCAATCACGTGACTATAGTTATGGTGAGAAAACATTCACTGGTTGGTACCAGATATATCACGTAACTGGAGAAAAAGTAACATAACATCAAAGTGTACTGAAGCAACTAGGGTCGTTGCAGCTGAAGTTGCTTCTGGTCATTGAACTGGTTCTAAACCGTTAGCAGTGGATGAAAACATGGCAAGTAGTACCAAAGGATGCAGTTCCTTGACTGTTATAAAGTGGACACAACACTGAAGGAATTTTTTTGTACCGACTTTGTGACAGTAGAAATGAAGACGTAACACTCCACTTCCTTAAAGTAACTGAATACTTGGACAGTGACCAAGTTTAGCAGATATATCGATTTCTCGCCAAACGTCGCGATCTTAAAAGTCGTTTGGCAAGTTAATTTCGGAATGCCGACTGGCGATTTTACGAGTGAATATCGCTACCAAAAAACTATCACCAGAATATGATTTTTTGCACAACTTATTCAAAAACTTGAGCGCTTTACAAGAATATAAATTACAATTTTAAAATTTCTGCTTATTGGTGTCGAAATATCTTGTTTAGATATTTTACAAGATTTTTGGTAACGATTTTTATGTGTAAGTAATTGGCGGTTTTTAAGAATGTCTTTGGGAACAAAATTGAAACTGAGTATATATTTTGTTACTCTGCTTTATAAGTTATACATTAAATTTGTGCTGAATTGCAGATCCTTTTTTTTATAAAGATATTATTGTGAACTAGAATCATAATGCAGAATACAAAGTTAAAATGTTCATGAAGAGCTGTTTAGAAGTGTTTGAACATAAAAACTAGTAGAAATTGTTTGATAATACCAATGTTAGCAAGTAACGAAAAACTTGCAAAAAATCTATATTTTGAACATCCGGACTTCTTATCTAGTTTACGTACTTTTCCAAATTTAAATTGTTAAAATGTATTTAATGTTATAGTATTTTAATGGTTATAGACAAAATAAACTAATTTTAAAATAGATTTTTGTTTGTGCCTATTTGAAGGTTTTTTTAACAGGTGGTATGACACGCTGTTTTGCAGTGACTGGTTCCGGACGGGCCATTTAGCAACCCGTACATAATATTACTTGCTAATTACTTTTCTCATGCCCGGCGACATATACCGCTTATACCAGTGCAGTGGTACTTTACAAAACTATTCCACTCAAACTACCCCTATAACAGTACACATTGCGCTTAATATGTGACCCGTGACCACTGGTTCTGTTCCATAAAATGGTCACACTTTGACAATACCTACTTCTAACTTGTCCCGTAGCGTATTCATTTCAGTCGGTATGGTGATAGGTTACCTTGGTCAAGTTATTCGCCACGTAGCATAGTGCTCCACAGGTAGCAATTGTCAATTACCAACGCAACATCTTTGTTTTGAGCTGTATCTCTTTTTTTTTGTACTTGATAAAAGCATTCTTATTTTAAACTCATATTTACAAGAAATTATTTATTATTATGTGTTCTGTTAGTCCAAATTAATAATGTTAAATTTTACGAAGTACTATTTGATTAAAAACTGCAAACAAATGTTAAAGGTTGACAATATATGTTGGAAATTTTTATAAGATTTAACATAATAGGAACAATTGGGTAGGCCGATTTGTAAGAACAAATATTTGTCGATACTGTGCCATCAATTTTTCGATAGCTTTTGGCATGAGGAAAAAAAAAGTTCCACTACAACATATCAAAAAAAAAAAAAAAAATCATTTTCAAGGCGACCCGAATTTCAAGGAAAGATTTGCAAGGAAATATTTGAATTTTAAAATAAATTCACCTAGTTTTCAACCATTTTTTTTTTTATAAATAATTCAATTTCATCAAAAATAATTGAAATAAAGAACCAAACGAAAACTTTAATTGAGTATTAATGGTGTTTTTATATAAATGATGGAATAATTTTGAGTGACGCTTATCACGATGACGACTTAGGTAAGATACAATATTGAAAATACTTTTTATTTGCCAAATAAATGCTGAAATTAAGTTTCGCTTATGAAAAATAGAAAGAAATCAATTTTTCGATCAAATCTAGTTGAAAATGATTTTTTTTTCGAAAAACTGATATCACCATCACCTTTAACGTGTGAATTTCTTTAGAAATTAGCTATTTGATACGGGGGAAAATACATAAAAATTGGTTTGGAGCCTTAAAAATAATAAAAAAAAGGTTTAAAAAATCGAAATAAAACGTTTTTTCGGCAAAAACTCGTCTAAAAACCCACAAAAAAACATTTTGTTTTTCCAAAAAATGATTTCGCCTTTGTTTTAAGCGTACCATTTTAACTAGGATACGATATATTTAAAAGATTTGAAATCGGGGATTTTTTTTTACAGGTGTACCTCCTAAAAAAACCTTAAACAGTTTTTTGGAAAAACTGCCATCGCCATCGTTTTTATAGTACAATTTCCCCTTAGAAAGGCAATATTTAAAAAAAAATTAAATCAGCCGATTTTTGTTTATTACCTACTAAAAAACCTCTGAAATAAAAGTTGAGAAAAAGTCAAAAAATTTAATTTGGGCGCCTCGAAAATGGTGTTTTTGATATGTCGTAGTTGAACTTTTTTTTCCCTCATGCCAAAAGCTATCGAAAAATCAATGGCACAATATCGATTGCTAAATCGATGTGATTTTTCACAAATTATGAAATGACTTGTCACTTAGGAAAATCGTGTAAATGCATAGACAAAATTTACAAAATGGGATACTTAATATATACTAAACTTGATAAAATCCACAAAAATTTTACGAAGTACGCTTTCACCGTCTTCTCTCTGGCAATGTACCGAAACAGCAGAACTAGGACATTTCGTTCAATTGTGTGAGTAGTTCAACTGAACTAGTTCGTTCACGAACTACAAAAGTCTAGTTTTCGCTCAATTTTAATGCGTAATGGAAGTTCGGTATTAGTGGCTGTCGTTTTTAAATCAAAATTGTGTTAAAATAATTAGAAAATGTCAATATTATTAAATAAAAATATAGCTCACTAGTAGCTAAATATATTTTAATAAAAATTTTATTAAAATATCATAATTTAATACGTAAAAAAGTGTTGTAAATTCAATAATAAATTGCGTTTGCGTGCCGGGGCCTGTCGGTAGTGTTGCTTTTGTCTCTAATTCATTTCATGAAACAATTAAAATGTGTTAGTGTGTGTTTTAAAAAAAGTAAAATGTTGAAAAAATAGCAACAAAAAAGTAAATATGCTAATATATATATAATTAAAATAAGCGAATATAAAAAAAATTAAGAGCAAAAAAAAAGAAAAAAAAATTGGCTTTCCAAATCTTTGTACTCAAAGAAATACAAAAAATCCCAAATGCTTTTGCAATGGGAAGAAACAACAAAATAAGATGATTCTAGCTCAGCAAGCAGAAAAGAAAATTTTAAAGGTAAATTTTAACACTTGTTGATACTTCAAAACTCTTATTTAAAAGCTTTTTTTGAAAGCTATAAGATTTTATTAGAGCAAAAAGCTTTTATTGCTAATTATCGTTCTCCTTAGTATGAGAGCAAATCGTATGATAGTTTTGCTAATAGGGCTTAGTGTTGCCAGAAAAATGTTAGCTCATTTACCCATTTTGCAAATTAAAAATCTCGAAAATTCCCAAAAAAAAAAAAGAAAATACCAAACTTTTTTTTTTGTAATCAATTTTTAACAAAACTCCATATAAAAATATATTAACCCATTTTTGACACAGTTTTCCTTTTTCGACCCGGTACTAAACTGACTTATTTTTTTTATTTTTGGCAAAAGTGCAGTTTATGGGGCGTGACGAAAAAAAAAAAAAAAAATATGACCCCCTCCGGAATAAAAAAAAAAAATTTTTTTGTTCTGGAGTTAAGGGCCCCGGGGCCCCCTTTGGCCCCCAGGCCCTAAAAAACTGATACACCACCGAATATACAAGTATGGGTATTGTTGCAGTTAAATTAATATTTGCAAAAATGTGTAATGATTAAAGTGATTTTTTTTTCATTTTTAGGGCCTGGGGGCCAAACGTTACATTTCAAATTTCAAAAAAAAAACCCTAAAGAAATGTAACTCCAGAACAAAAAAATTTTCTTTTTTTATTCCGGAGGGGGTCATATTTTTTTTTCATTAACATTGCATTTTTTTTATCCCCTTTTGGGGGTTTAAAATGGCTCTGGTTGCCGCCCTGGTTCACTTATCCAAAAATAATACTATTTTTGGAATCGGGAGAAAATTTCCTTTGATTTGAATACCCATACTTGTATATTCGGTGGTGTATCAGTTTTTAGGGCCTGGGGGCCAAAGGGGGCCCGGCCCCCTTAACTCCAGAACAAAAAATTTTTTTTTTTTTATTCCGGAGGGGTCCATGTACTTTTTTTTTTTAATTTCGTTACGCCCCATAAAGTGCACTTTAGCCTTTTTTTTGCTGGAAAAAGATAATTAAGTGATTTGAAACCCTTAATATTATTTCACATCTTGGTTTAAATAGTGGGCAGAGAACGAAGCCGATCGGCTCATAGCCGTGGATTAGCCGCCGCCGACTATTTTTCAGGCACTTGAGCCGCCGCCGACTTGTGCGGCTAATTTCGGCTAGAAATGTTAGCCGACTCAATCAGCTAAGTTCGTTGATTGCTTCTACAAAACGGCGTTTATAATTTTTTATAAGCGAAAGGTGAATTTTATGAGAATCCTCTATCTTTTAAACACCACCAACCACCTGGTAACATTAAGTTTTCAATATGTGGCAACACAAAAATATTCCATAGCGTCTGTAAAAAAAGTCCCGTTATATTTTTTGCGTTGCAGGAAAAAGTAAATATTAAAAATTTTAAAATGTCGCAAAAAAATATAAAAAACTTTTTCTCTACTACACAAACTAATCCAAAAATGCCTACTGATTCTGATTCAGTGGGTCGCTGGAAACTGCGTTAATTCTAAAAAGTTGTCTTAATCCTGCTACTGTGAAAAACAGTTGTTCGTTCATGACAACAAGGCAATAGTAGCACCATTTTTATCTAATTAAAACAAATATATAACTATACTTAAATGCTACAAACAAAGCTAGTTCCTGTTATTTTTTTAAAATACTGGCATATTTTTTTAAAAATAAGAATTAAATTACAAGAATTTGTATTTTGTCAAAGAATCGTCGACTTTAGTCGCCTCCGATTTTTTTTTTTAGTTCAGCCGCCGCCGCCGAAAAATGTTCGTCTCTAGTCGACTTTTAGCCGCCGCCGACTGTTATCTTGTTTAGCCGCCGCCAGCCGAAATACAACATCGGCTTCGTTCTCTGATAGTGGGTTTCTATTAGGGTATTCAAATTACTCGGGTTTGCTTTTGTTCGAGTAAACGAGTAACTCGATTTTGAGGTTTTTAACTTACTCGATTAAGCGACCAAGATCTTAAAATTACTCGAGTAACTCGAGTAACTCGAATAATCTCAAAAATTTTAACTCATTAACTTTACTTAAAAAAATAAAAACTTTTGTAGGGTTTTATATTTTATTAGTTATATAAAACACAAAACAAACAATAAAATTAACAAATAAAGCGAATTCATAAATACAAGTAAAAATAAAAGTTAAAAAAACATTTCTTGAGATCATTCATTATGTAAAGTAAAAATTTAAGATCTTTTAAAACACTTACAATAAATAAATTTTGTAGTTTTCTAAAACACTTAAATGTTTTCTTAGTTTGGAATTTCATAACACAAAAAAATACAACATTAAAAATTCATGAATCTTTTTTATGAAATAAAAATATACAGAAGTTAAGATTTATTGTACGAAATTAAGAAGATTTTCTGAAATAATCTTTCAAAATAATATACTGTTAAAGTTTATCTATTTTTTTCTATCGTTTTTATAAAGACCAACTTTGAGAAATTAAGTCGGTCATTTTGGTCATCAATATCACAAATTTCATCATCACTTTCGTCTTCGCTTTCTTCATCTTTATCATACATATGTATTTTTTTCATATACATATTTATTTCTGATAAAGAGTAATGCTTTTTTTTTACCAAACAACTTATCAATCAAGCTCGATATGGTCTCTTCACTCGATGGCATTTGTAAGCCTTTTGAATTTAAGAATAAAGAAATCACTTTTGATTTTTTTCAACATCGTACAGACAGACATACAGTTATCTCCAGCAACACATCTACAAAGTAGAGAGCAAAATGAGGTGTTTTTTTTTACAAATGTATATTTACTTATCGTACCATTCACGGGTTTTTATGTTGTTGGTAGCTCGTCTTGTTCTATTGTGATATTTTGATCTTTGCGTAAGTGGTAAATAAGTGAAGTGGTGCACGAACTGGAACGTTTGTGACTCTTAGGACATCTCTTGCTTTTTTCAATAGTTTCGTCTTTTGGAAAATGTTTCCAAACTACACTCATTCTAAATGAACAAAATATATTATCAATTTATACTATTGATTTGTTGCAGATTATAACACTTATTATTTTACAGCTTTTTAACTTTTTAAATAACAAATTAGTTTAAATCAATAATTCTTTTATAATTTTACTCTGAAGATTAATGTGTTTTATTTTGAATGTGTTGTTTGTCTCTACACTAAAAAAAAGTTTAGTTCAAACATAAATAAATCCAAAATGCGGAAGAAATGCGCGCGAAAACTTAGCAAATTTAAATACTTGCAAAAGTGCTCACTAAACATTTCTTAAATATAAACTGTAACTGTAACAGTCACATAACTTTATACTTCATAAAAAATATTAAAAAATACAAAAAAAAAATTAAAAGTAAGCTAAAATTTATATATTTTTTTAATTTACTCGAGTTACTCGATTAATCGACCAAAATTGTTCGAGTTATTCTTTACTCGAAATTGGACATTTTAAATTACTCAAACAATTGTTCGACAAGATTTCATCGATTAATCGAGTAACGGTTAACCGATTGAATACCCTAGTTTCTATCCACCTCAGTCTCTCTCAATATGCCATCTTTTTATTTTTTCGTAAACTCGCACCGAGCAAATGAAAACAAGTTGCTGAAATTTGAAAGTATAAATTTATTTTAAATATGTTTTTGAATAATAATTTAATAAAATCTTTGGCTAACAAAATGCCAAGAAAAACGTAGAAAAAAGAAACTATATAAAATGTCATCACATTCTTTTAAAATCAAGTGAAAGCGATCATTAAGCCTCTGGTAAATATATTTAAATAGATAGACAATTTTTTATTCGGTTTTGATTTTTTTAAAAACTCAAAATAATGTTAGCCAATATTTCAATGTATTTCAAGACAAGTTTGAATTTTTTTTTGAATCGTTGGCACATTACTGTTAACCAATTAACGAATTAATTCTGTAGGAATCCGACACATTCTCCCCAGAATATTTTTCTATAAACAATTTTCAAACATGTTCTAGTGAAAATGTAAGATCTAGCTAGCTAGAACCAGCTTCAGAAGATGTTTTAGTGAGTACCTGTTCTACTGCGGAGCCGTAAAACCAACACCAACACTAGAACCGGGTTTTAAAAAAAATTATTTGTTATACAAGTCGGTCTTCGAAACTCGAATACTTTGAAAATGGTAACACTTGTAGATTCTTAGAGATTTTTAAAAGAAATAGATTTATTTCCACTGAACATATACGATAACCGGGGCAAGTTTATAGTTACAAAAAAGTAAATATATAAATATATTTCCAAAAATGGGTTTTTATGGGAAGGATTCAAAAATGTAATTTTTGAAAAATAAATATGAAAGTGGCAGTTATTGTCAAATACCAAGAAAAACTTGCCCTGCTGATAACATTCTGTTTTTTAACGGCACTTAAACTACATTTACACTGAACCCCAAAATAAGTAGTTTAATTTTTTTAAGTTTTCGACTCAGATTCCATATAAATGACTTTATTAAATAATTGAGCTCTAGTGCCCGTAATTTCAAGCAATATTTACCTATCGGTGCTTAGATACCTACCCGATTTTGTTCGTGTATACGGGTAGATATCTAAGCACCGGTAGGTATCTATTGCTTGAAATTACGGGCATAGGTCAAATAAAGTCATTCATAATTTCAAGCAATATTTACCTATCGGTGCTTAGATACCTACCCGATTTTGTTCGTGTATTCGGGTAGATATCTAAGCACCGGTAGGTATCTATTGCTTGAAATTACGGGCATAGGTCAAATAAAGTCATTCATTTCAAAGGTCGGAAAACTTTTCATAATTTATTCCATATAAATTTTAAATCGAAAACTTGAAAAACGAAAATACATATTTTAGGGTTAAATATGATTGTAATATTAGATTCCTTCAATATATCCAAAGATTCTAAGGCATATTACATTAAACAGGCGCGGATCCAGAAAAAGGTTTTAGGAGGGGAACTTGGAGTATTTTTAATGAACTTTTTAATCTTTTTTACATTTTTGTATTGAAAAATATCATTTTGGGGCTAACTTCGCCAGCTTTGAATCCCTTCATCTTTCCACACCTTTCACCTTTCACCTCTCCACTAACCCCTTTCCAAAGAAATCCACACAATAATAAATAGGAAGAATTTCCTGAGTGTGACTTCTCTTTAAAAAGAAAATATATATATGCAAAATTTTTTTAAATTTGTAACACCGTGTTATTTATGTAGATAATATATCTTACAAGTCAATTGCATATTTGTATTGGATTTGAAAGTTAAAAGCTTTGAAAAATATTGAAATGAATTAAAAAAAATTTTGGTTAATTTCAAGTAATTTTTGTCATTTTTCGACTTTCAAATGTCTATTATTCTCATAGATGGTGATGTTTTAATTCCTAATTGCTGCATTAAAAATGGGAAATATTAATTTTTATTTATTTTAAATTGTATTCTGAAAAATCCCGGGAATCCTGGGATGCATTCCCAAACCTACTGATTAACATCATATTTCAAAGTCAGTTAAAATTTATAACATGTAGCGAAGCAACCTATTTTTGGGATTTTTTTGGAATTTAAATATTCAATATTTGGTCTAACCAAAAACTTTTCTGGCAGCACTGTACTCTGATCGAATGATTTCCAGTAAAGCTTTGAGTACTTCTTATTTTTTTTAGCAAACTTAATATTCTTTATTCTTTTTCTTGTTGCACTTTTTAGTTTTCGCTCAATTTTCATACGATAGGAAAGTCCGGGAGTAGTGTTCGTTTTTCTTAGATCAAAATTGTGTTTAAATATGTGAAAAATGTCAATATTATTCAATAAAAATATAGTTTAACGTTAGATTACTAGTTTTTGATCAAAATTTCATTTAAATATTATTATTTAATACGTTAAAAAGTGTTATAAATTCAGTAATAAATTGCGTTTGCGTGCCGGGGCCTTTCGGTAGTCTCGTTTTTGTCTCTACTTCTTTTTTTGAAAAAAATAAAATGTGTGAGTGTTAAAGAGCTCAATGTTAATATAATCAATACAAAGTCATTGAATAGGTCAGTGTATAAATGCAAAAAAAAAAAATTAATATGCATTCAAAATATAGTTCTTAATGAAATATAAAAAAAAAGTAAAATTTAAAAAAAAAGTATTTCTTAATGAAATATAAAAAAAAGTAAAATTAAAAAAAAAAAGTAAAATTAACAAAAAAAGTATTTCTGGTTTTTCCAATCTGTGTAATGAATACACAAACAAATTAAAATAAAATATACCAAAAATATGGTCACGGCGAAAAAAAAAATTAAATCAAAGCGAAGAGGAAAGGGAAATTTAAAAGGTAAATTTTATGTTTCGATAGAATTTTTAAAGCAAAAAGCTTGTAATGAGAGCAAAATATTTTATGAGATCAAAAAGCTTTTATACATAATTATCGCTCTCTTTTGGATTAGTGTTGCCAGAAAAATTTAAAATTATTTATCCATTTTACCCAAAAATTCCGCAAAAAATATTTAATTCTCAAATTTTTTCCCATTTAAGTTTTTAATCAGATTACAAAATATTTAAAATTTTTTTCTGCAAACCCGTGTAAAAAACGATAGATATGAAAGTATATGACCATATATAAATATATATGAAATTTAAGTCTATCCAATTATATCTGAGTATAAATATTTATATATAACTCCATATATATTCATATATAACCTTATGTATGCACAGCGAATACTCTAGAGACATTTATTCGTTCCCCCGCATAGTTTAGGGACATTTGCTTACTTTGGGGATTGTCCCCAAAGTTTTCGCGCCTTTTCATACATCTAGCGTATAAGATGAGGACAATTTTTTCTATACACCGCATATTTCGGCGACAATTTTGGACGTGTCCCTAAAGTATGCGCTGTGCATACATATATATATTTATATATAAACATATCTGAAATAATATATAATTATATGTGAAGGTATATATAAATAAATCTGAACTCTGATATAATTGGATAGACCAAAATTGTGGATATAATATATGGTCATATCTAAGCCGTTTTACTGGGAAAGTCTTTTCTTTTTCATTCTGAAAACGTTCAAAGACATAATCATTTTTTTTTTTACTCACAATGATTTGACAAATTTTTAAAAATATCAAAAACATATTTTTGGAAGATGGTTATAGATTTTTTTAATAATACACACAGAGAAAATTTAAGTTTAGGTTACTACACTGAACTAAACAAAAACATACTTTTTGATACGATTTCAGTTTTACATGATTTTTTTATTCCTCGATTTACACGACGCAGGCCTGGCGGTTATGCGGTAGTTTGCTAACTTATCGTTAAAATTTCGCGACCTCTTCAACTAAATATTTTCTTGTTCGGCTTAAATAGCCAAGTCGATTTGGCTATGTCCATCTTTACGTTGAAACTCAAAATACTCCGCTAATATAGAAGTCGGGTTGCTAGTTTTTGATCAAGATTTTTGCTGATATTATAAGCAGTCTGGTATTAAAAATGAGTAAAATCGCCTCAAGGTTTCAAAAGTTATATGTACACTGGGAATACTATGTAGGTAAAGACCACTGCAAATGTAGTTAAAATCAAATGAAATTTCACTTAAAGAAAGGACGACTTACATTTCAGTAAATTCAACTAACATTGTAATTTGTTTTTTAATTCTCAAAAATTACTAACAATTGCAGTAAAAAAAATAAACCACATATTCAGTAAAAAATAAACAATTTTATTTTTTTTATTTTTTAAAATAACGAAAAAACGACGATAAAAAATGTATATAAAATCATAAAACATTCGTTTGATGTGGTTTTTTTTTTTAAATGAACTACAAGGTTAGTAATCAATTTAATTTGTTCTACAAATGAGTGACAATTAAATTAAAAATAAAGAAACTGTATTACAACCCAAAAAAACTACATATTTTTAAAGCAGAAGTTCCCTGAGTCTACGACTTAAATTCGGTTATTGCGAATTTCAGACGGTCGACGCAATTAACATTTGTCTGTACAACAAAATATCGTTAATTTAACAGAATTTTAGTTTCAACACCCAAAATATTCTGAAATCTACTGTAAATATATTTGTACCAACTAAATTTATACGTTGGTACCATTAATATACACTTTTCAATTCGGTTGGCACTTTATTTCTCTGTGTGTAAATATTTCTCTGTGTGTTCACCTTAATAAGATTTAAAAAGTCCATATCTCGAAAACATTTCTTATTTTTACCATTTTTGTTTTTAACATTATCGACTTTTTTTTAAATGTTGGCGATTTTTTTTTTTTTAAAATTTGGCGATTTTTTTAATATTACACACAGAAAAAAAATCTAGCTATCTGCCAACTGAAATTCGGTTACTATGACTCAAATTCGGCTATTACGAATTTCAGATAGTTGGCATTACTTTATATTAGTTTTCACAACAAAGTTCGGTTAATTCAACAGAGTTTTAGTTAAAACACCCAACGTTTTTAAAAATCGAATACAAATATCTTTGTACTAACTGAATTTATAAGTTGTTACCATTAATATACACTTTCCAATTCGGTTGGCACTTTATTTCTCTGTGTGTACCGATATTTTTAATGAAATCGTTTTTTTTTTGTAATTTTGGTAATTTTAAAAATTTTTTTTTTTTTCATTTTGGTATTTTTTTTCATTTTGTTGTCATCATGGGTTATAAAAATTGCAAATTTTGTGTGCACCAAATTCATTTTCAATGAAACATTTAATAGATATTATTAATAGTGAACAGTTCGGCCAAAAACTATATTTGGTCGTATTTTTTTTGGGTCTAGAGGCAAGCAGGATGCATTTTGGTATTGAAACATGTTTGTTGAGCCGATTAATTCGATTTTGTGTATAAAATTTAAGGAAGAAGACGAAGTTAAGCTATAAAGCTAAAAGTTCCGCCGGCGAAATATTTTCGATTTGTCCGAACTGTTCGGTCGGACATTAATAACACACTGCTACAAAAAAAGACTTTTTGTCAGAACTTGAAAACCGACCTATTGAGTGTTGTAGGCCTAGGTGAGGACATACAAAAACCGTTAAAACCGTTCTCAGAAATTTTGAAACATAAAATGTATATTCCAAGAAATTAGGTAAGTGTTTATCAAAAGTTTCGCATTTTTTTTATTTTTTCTCCTAATTCTTCAAATTCAACAAGAGTTATTTTAATTTTTTTCTATGAAAACCTATCATTTTTGCACTGTATTATTATTATTATTTGTTGAAATCGGTTTATATTTGCAAAAGTTACTAAGCTTTTTCTGAAGTAAAAATTTTGGGATTGCAGACTTTTCTTTTGGTAAACCACTTGACTTACAAACGTAAATTAAAACTGTACAAAAAGCTTAACCTAAGTTAACATGTATAGTTAAAAACAGGTGTTAATCAAAAGTTGAATAACTTTTACAATTTTCATCCGATTTAAAAAATGAAAACCATGTTTTGTTAAGAACTAAATTTTCTTTATACGTTGGTATAAAGTTTTATAAGCTTTCATATTAAAATAAGCAATAAAAAGCTACTAAAATCAAAAAAGTTTATAATTTTCTTTTTTTTTTGTAGATATTCTTAACAAAAACAATACTTATAACTTACAAATGTATCAAAAAATGCAAGTAATTTTAAAGCGTAATCAGTTTTCTTTCCAAACCCGTTAAAAAACATTTAAATCGGACAAAAAACTGACTGAGTTACAGGTCGATAAGTTTACGAACATCTCTAAAAACGGTTTTTTTTTAGAATAACTTTTGAATTTGAGGGTGTTTCTGAAATTTTCGACACAATTTGTAATGTACTCAACAAGACCTATAAACCCACGCTAGGTCGTTTTCCAAGTTTTTTTTTTAACTGTAGCACCGTGTTATTAAACTTTTGATTAAAGGTGAGATTGAAATCAAACATAAGTTTAATTAGTATTTTTATTGAGAGTAATTTTCTGTATTGCACTCCTCTGGTGCTGATAAAAATAATAATAATGATAAAAATAAT